>CAKOAT010199488.1:7627-53847 GCA_932364175.1 Eruca vesicaria subsp. sativa
CCGGCTTAGTTGACTTTTATTTTCTTTCTGCGAGTAAACCGTCAAAACGTTATCAGATCTACGGGTTTGATTCCGTTGAAATCGCGAGATGGGTTTTTATCGCGTTTTAGGTCCTTCCGGGCCGTTCTGCGATAAAAACCGTTTTCTGACTTTTACGGGATCGTTTTCCGATCTGACGTCGTTTTTAATAAATTTCTCGAGTTAATCGCAAAGTTTTATGATTTACTCGACTTTTTATTAAAAACACGTTTTTTACGACTTACTCGGCGTTTTTTATTAAAAGCGCGTTTTTTATTAATTCAACGAGAAATCTCGAATAAATCGTATAGTTTAGGCAATGTTCGGTGTTTCGTTTAACCGTTGCCGTTTTATACGATTTCCTCGAGTTCTTTCCGAGAAAACGAAGTTCTACAGTTTTTATCGTAAAACTCGAACGGTAAGTCGGATCGAGATGGAACGGGAGATATTTCGGCCGTGGTTTAGAACGCGACCTTGTCGAAAGACGTAAGTTTCGAATTGGGAATGCAGGAAATCGAGACGCAGAGTGTTCGGGACGTGTCTAGTTCGCCCATCGGCGAACTAAGCCTGGCCCGGCTTAGTTCGCCGATGGGCGAACTAGTCAAGCATGTTTTAGTTCGCCCATCGGCGAACTAAGCCGGGCCCGGCTCATTTCGCCAATGGGCGAACTAGAGAATGCTTCTTAGTTCGCCCATCGGCGAACTAAGCCGGGTCCGGCTTAGTTCGCCGATGGGCGAACTAAAGAGTGACTCTTAGTTCGCCCATCGGCGAACTAAACCGGGCCCGGCTTAGTTGACTTTTATTTTCTTTCTGCGAGTAAACCGTCAAAACGTTATCAGATCTACGGGTTTGATTCCGTTGAAATCGCGAGATGGGTTTTTATCGCGTTTTAGGTCCTTCCGGGCCGTTNGGTCCGGCTTAGTTCGCCGATGGGCGAACTAAAGAGTGACTCTTAGTTCGCCCATCGGCGAACTAAACCGGGCCCGGCTTAGTTGACTTTTATTTTCTTTCTGCGAGTAAACCGTCAAAACGTTATCAGATCTACGGGTTTGATTCCGTTGAAATCGCGAGATGGGTTTTTATCGCGTTTTAGGTCCTTCCGGGCCGTTTTGCGATAAAAACCATTTTCCGACTTTTACGGGATCGTTTTCCGATCTGACGTCGTTTTTAATAAATTTCTCGAGTTAATCGCAAAGTTTTATGATTTACTCGACTTTTTATTAAAAACACGTTTTTTACGACTTACTTGGCGTTTTTTATTAAAAGCGCGTTTTTTATTAAAAGCGCGTTTTTTATTAAAAGCGCGTTTTTTATTAAAAGCGCGTTTTTATGATTTCAACGAGAAATCTCGAATAAATCGTATAGTTTAGGCAATGTTCGGTGTTTCGTTTAACCGTTGCCGTTTTATACGATTTCCTCGAGTTCTTTCCGAGAAAACAAAGTTCTACGGTTTTTATCGTAAAACTCGAACGGTAAGTCGGATCGAGATGGAACGGGAGATATTTCGGCCGTGGTTTAGAACGCGACCTTGTTGAAAGACGTAAGTATCGAATCGGGAATGCGGGAAATCGAGACGCGGAGTGTTCGGGACGTGTCTAGTTCGCCCATCGGCGAACTAAGCCGGGCCCAGCTTAGTTCGTCGATGGGCGAACTAGTCAAGCATGTTTTAGTTCGCCGATGGGCGAACTAGAGAATGCTTCTTAGTTCGCCAATCGGCGAACTAAGCCGGGTCCGGCTTAGTTCGCCGATGGGCGAACTAGTTCGCGTCTTGCGGCTTTTTCGGTTTTTGCGGTTTTTTGCGGTTTTGTAAAACGATTCTCGAGTTTTATGAAACAATCTTCGGATTTCATAAAACGACTTTTGAGTTTTATAAAAACGATCTTCGAGTTTTATAAAACGATTCTCGAGTTTTATAAAACGATTTCTTGAGTTTTATAAAACGATTCTCGAATCTTATAAAACGGTCCTCGAGTTTTATAAAACGATTTCTCGAGTTTTATAAAACGGTTTCTCGATTTTTATAAAACGATTCTCGAGTCTTATAAAACGGTTTCTCGAGTCTCATAAAACGATTCTCGAGTTTTATAAAACGATTCCCGAGTTTTATAAAACGGTTTCTCGAGTTTTATAAAGCGATTTCTCGAGTTTTATAAAACGATTCTCGAGTTTTATAAAACGATTTCTCGAGCTCAATAAAACGATTTCTCGAGTTTTATAAAACGATTCTCAAGCTTTATAAAACGATCCTCGAGTTTTATAAAACGATTCTCGAGTTTTATAAGACGATTCTCGAGTTTTATAAAACGATCCTTGAGTTTTATAAAACGATTTCTCGAGCTCTATAAAACGATTCTCGAGCTTTATAAAACGATCCTCGAGTTTTATAAAACGATTCTCGAGTTTTATAAGACGATTCTCGAGTTTTATAAAACGATCCTTGAGTTTTATAAAACGATTTCTCGAGCTCTATAAAACAATTTCTCGAGTTTTATAAAACGATTCTCGAGTTTTATAAAACGATTCTCGAGTTTTATAAGACGATTCTCGAGTTTTATAAAACGATCCTTGAGTTTTATAAAACGATTTCTCGAGCTCAATAAAACGATTTCTCGAGTTTTATAAAACGATTTCTCTAGTTTTATAAAACGATTCTCGAGCTTTATAAAACTGTTCTTTTTGTATTCTTGCAGAAAGTTTTGGCTATTAATTCCGTCGTACCGATTTTGACCCCAACAGTTTCGACAAAGCTAAATTCATTCCCAGGTCTTCAGAATCCTTAACAAAAATCAGGGTCTCAAAATCCTTCCAAATTAAATTCAGGTTCCCCAAAAACCCCATTTTTAAGGTCTCAAAATCCTTAGCTGCGATCGACATCTAAAAAGAGATCCCAGATAACATCAGATCCCAAAAACTCAACCTCGGAACCTCGCACCGAAAAATGACGGAACCTGTTGTCAACAGGTCCCCTGACCTTCACCCAAAAGTCTCCTAGACCTCATATCTAACTGCGGGACCTGCTACTAACAGAACCTAGAATTCTTTGTTCAAAGGAATAAAGACTTCTACTTAGAAAATCAAATTCATGCTAAAGGATTCATCGAAACATCGACAAGACCCTTAGCAAGAGAGTTCGATCCTAGTTAAGAAGAAACGAAAATCCCTACAAATCGAACGACTAAAAGTAAAATCAAAATAGAGTAAAATGAAACAAAGGTTTAAAAGCATCCCCAAGCTACTTAAGTTCAAATATCCTAACACAAGCAAACGTTTAAAAGCCTCCTCAGGCTATAAGTCTTAAAAAACGAACAAAAGCCCGTAGGGCAGAAATCCTAAAAACATAATAAAACAACTAAAAGGAGATCTTGTCTTCTGTCCCCAAGGATTTCCTAGACGTCGCGACCTCGCTCGACTGCCTCGTTGTCCACGGCTGGAACACCTGCATCCGTCTCCTTGTCATCACCTTCTGGAGCCACTTCAGCCGGGGCTAAATCAGGACTCACCAAACCCAAGTTAGAACCATATCCTCCAGAAAAGGACGGATTAAACATGGTAATCTCGAAAGTACCTGAGCTTTCTAAGAGTTGAGGAAGAGGGAGCTTGCTGACCGAGAAATCAGAAACTTGAGCCCTCTCGTAAGCAGCAACCGCTTCCGGCATCAAAACCATCAAGTGATTGTACTCCTCCTCCGCACTTTGAATCTCATTTGCCAACAAGTCTTTCAGAAGCTCCGTGTTAGCTTGGAGTTCTTGAGCATAGATCTGAAGATCAGCCTCATGCTTCTTCTTGGAGAACTTATCTTTAACTAAGATAAGGATCTTGTTGTAGGCATCGATCACCTCCTTCTTTCCCCTCCTAACGGCGAGTTTGACCTCAGCTTCCTTATTCTTCTGACTAACTTGAGATGAAGTAATCAATTCCTTAACTTGTTGCTCAGCGACCCTCCGAGCACCATCTAGCTCAGTAACTCTCCTACTCTTCACTTTGATGTCAATCTCCAAGCTTTCGATCTTACCCTGTTGGGCGTCAGACTTCAAGCCGAGCCTCTCAACTTCGGATCAAAGTGCTGAAACCTGAGCTCTGGCATGATCACGCTCAATCTTGGTGGTCTTCACCATCTTGGTAACCTGGGCAAGCTCCTCGGCATTAGGGGCATTACTCACTGTTTCTTCGAACCTTAGCTGAGCCTTATTAACAGCTCCAGCCAACTACAGACAAACAAACAGCTAAATAAATATCTATCTAAGAAAGAGCAATAAAAGGAGGCTAAAAACCCTTACATGACCCATGTAATGAGCAATCTCGATAAACTTATCCCTGTTAGTTAAATTGCTAACCGGGGGAAGAGAACACCCTGTCTGCTTCATGTGCCTCATTAGCGTTGCTAAGCCCCAAGGATCATCAAGAATCGATCCAGGCTTCGAGTGAGCGAAATTCCATCCAACGGTCCCTCCCCTCGAGGAAGAAGAGGAAGACCTGGATGGTCTGTCACCTTGATTAGCACGTAACCTCATGTTCCTAGGAGGTTCAGTCTCGGAAGGATCCTTGGTCACCTGAGGATCGACTTCCGTGACCTGAACCACAGAGCGAGGAATTATCTCCTGAGGTCCCTCAGTTTCCATAAGATCAGCATCCTTAACTGGAACAGAAGCTCCATCATCAAGGACCTCTTTCACAGAGCTAAGGAAAGATTCCCCCTGATTCTTCTCGCTTCCTCGCGAGGTGCAGGCTGCTTTCGCGGGTCTACCCCTAGATCGGAAAGACGGTTGGAGAGGCATCTTGGCTGACTGGGTCTTTTCGGTTCCAGAAGTACTAGCTTCCGTCGAAATCGATACCACCGAGTTACCTTCGATAATTGCATTACCAAATTTTCTTCAGCATTCGAATATCCTAAAATAAACTTGCTTGCGTCAAAGACGTTAGAATAAATACATTACCTTCTAAGTCTGTGACTGGCACAAGGTTTAGGAAGGAAGAGTTATACCAATCCGGAAACCTAGCCGATCCTATTCAAGAAGTGGTGTATGACGCCCATGTACAAGGAGCCTTCTGCAATTTTCGGAAAGGAGCTCTGGTAAGCTTGTTTGGGAGCTCAGCAGGATCTTCGATATCTACAAACATAACCAAACATCTGTTAGGATATAATCGATAAAAATAAACAAACACATTCCTAAGAGATCCTGACCGGCCGCATCGGACCAAGAAGTCCTAAGGGTACGACCCGCAGGAACCGTCGAGGGATCAATTTTAACGTAAAAATACTTCCTTCTCCAGTCGTCATCGCTGCTAGAAAATTTGAAAATACCCAACCTAGGACGACAAGGAAGGTAATTGGTCCCACTACCACCGTCCTTGGAAGCACTCTCCTTTATCGAAAACAGGCTCATTAAGGAGCTAAGCCCTGTGGCAACTCCCTCTTCTTTGGATCTGGTGATGAAACCGTTTATCACTCGAATAACCGAGGGACAAACTTGGGAAAGGGCTAGTCGATAATGATCGAGGAGGTCTAACAGGAGGTCTGGAAGGGGAAACCTAAGATGGCTCTTGGAAATATAGTTCTCGTGAACGCAGAACCAACCCTCCGCAGCCGTCTCGGGGGTTTCCTCGGGTTTACAAGCCCTGTCCAATTCCCTCCGACCTTGGGCCTGAACCAGAAGGTTCACAACCTCTTGGCTCTTTAGTACAGAGGGCGCATGAGATCCGGAAGGTGCACTCCCACTGGAGCCTCCGGTCTTTTTCGTTCGCTTGGAAACTCTTTGGGCTATCGAATCCTTAGTCCTCTTCTTCTTCTCGGTCTTCCTCATGGTTTCACCAACTTCTTGTTTCAACTTCATAAGCTGAGCACCTGTAGCAGAGATTCCTGTCTCTCCGGAACCTTCTTTTGGTCGGGTCATAGCAAAAACGATGAAAGAAATCGAAAAGAGATAAGAAAGAAAAAAGAAAGATCGAACTAATGGATCAAAGTCTCTTGGGCAACAGTTTTAAGGGAAATTACTCGAAAGCATAACAAAAATGAATAAATAATAATGAGCGAAAGAAGGTAAAATAAGGAGCCGGAGGAAGTTACCTGGAAAACTGAATCGAAACGTGGAGGAGATGGGTAAAGTTGCAATTAATGTGTGCAGCTTTATATCCCGTAAATTCTCAAAAATCGGGGATAATTATTTAAAATTAATTTAATCTGAGCCGTCGATTACGTTAGAGGCAATAATATCCGTTGGATCGGATAAGAGATATCCTTGAAAGAAGATCACGAGTAATCATTATCTCAATGAAAAGTATGAGATTCGGCGGCTAGGTTTAGCTTCCGAGAAAAAGCATCTTTTCTCGAAAGCTGGGGGCAACTGTTGGGCTCGAATACGGCCCGTTAGCTGAAATTAACAGGCTTAAATAACAAGGATTGATAATGGGTTATTATAAGCCCATTAGCAGTTAAGTTTTAAGAAAGGAGTTGAGAAGAAGCCAGAGGCTATTTAGCTCAGGAAAGAAAGGTTAACAAAACAGGTCACGAAAGAGAACTCCGGACCTCATTCACTGAGAGCTAGTAAGTAGCTCACGATAGATGCGCAGGACCCGGCCAAAAGGAGACTGTTGAGAATCCCTCAACTCACGGAGCAAATCTCAGAGGTTAGCTGAGGTCGTTGAAACATGATCGCGAACTATAAAAGAGGAGTGGGAGATCGAAGCAAGGGGTCCAGATTTTGATTCATTATTATTCACACATTCATATACTGTAAAAACATCCTTTATATCTTTGTAACCTCAGATCAAAACATTTGTAATCTTCTTTTATCATAAACATCAATACATTCATATTCATTCTTTAAGTTCTTACATGATTCAGCCCACGATTATCTTTTCTCCAATTTAAACCTAACCTAAATTAGGAAAGTGAGTTTTATCCCTCACACACTTCATATCGGTCGATATGAATGCCAGAACGCAGGCTGACTATATTTCATAACCGACTGAAGCCCACAAGTTACCAAAATACCCTTGACGACTTGAAACCCTATTTATGTTATTTCTAAGCCATTGTTGACGGCTAAGCTCTTCTAAGTTCTTTTCTATTGTTTCTCTTAGTTAGGAGAGAAGGGAGGAACTCCTATTTGAGTCCTCCTGGAACTCCAATGTTTTTTATATCTATTCTATTTCAGTTTTATATCTATTCATCTATGATTTATGTGACAATCTTCATGTCTGAATAGATCCACCTGTTGGATTTAGAGTTCAGATAGGTTGTGGGATTAGCCCCAACTATAGATTGCTAAGTTGTGATATTCATTGTTAGGATGTTCTTAATGCTTGTTTCTAGAGTCATGAACTAGAACCATGAACTAGAATAGTTTAATTTATTAATCTTCATCCTGATATCATCATGTACAAGCTAATACCCTTTAGGCACGTGCGATAGGCGGTCCTAATGATCTTGGTGAACACAGTTTCGATTCGATCTTATGCTATATAGATCGATACTCCTATAGAGTAATCGATTGACAGCAACTCATATTGCCCGACACTGAGATAACAACATCGGTCGATATTGCCGGCAGACAGATCAATGGACGAGTCTAACTAGCGATAATATAGATTTGTCTAAGAATTGAAGTTCTTATACATCATGCATGCAACTTGTTAGGCATCTATAGCATTATAATCCTGATTACCTGAATAGAAACCCTAGATCTAGCAACCATCCTTCCATTAAACAAATCCTTGCCAAGCTGAACAATTAACTTGTTCATCTTGTTTACTGTTTTCTAGTTTATTTACTGCATTAAAACCTATTAGCCTAGCTCAATCTTATAACTATTAGATCTATTAGGTTCCTTAGCTCCTTGTGGATTCGATCCCTAAGTACTACGATTGAACCTCTTATTTGAGAGAGTAATTCACTACTCAGGGTTAAACATTTGAGTGATATCAGTGCATGTCGATCGACATGAGTCACTTCATGTCGACCTTGATCGTCGTGGTCGGTTCCAAATCGAGTGATTTCTCCAATTCTTTCTACAATGCTCCAAAAAAATCATTTTCTTCTAAAATACTCCTGAACCTATAAATATGCTCAAAAGCTTCTATAATATATTAAAAAGTAGTAAAAAAAATCAATATACCATGACTAAAACGGGTCAAAATCATAGTATATAAGCTTGAAAGGCAATGCTTGAATAGTAGTGATAAGGTAAGGTTCCATGCGTGGACTGTCTGTTGATCCATGTGCCTTGATGTACATCGGTTTCCGGCTGGTTGAGGGAATCGGTCAATGTCACTGAATGTGTATCGATCGAATCTGAATACTCGGTTTCATAGTTTGCTCAACAATGACATGCAGCGATGAATCCATCATCTCTAGTCTGTATAAGGTGTACTTGTTGCTTAACAACACGAACAAGATCATAGAAATATTTGGATCTACCAGTGTTAGGAAAAAAATATTAGTAGTCATGTCACAAACTGATCCTACCGTGGCCATGAAAGCTCTTCAAAATAAGAGTGAAAAATTCCAGTTTAGCTTTATATCTAGGACACGAAAATCTACAGGAATGAGGGCATTACCAATCTGCACCTCTAGGTCTCTGATTATACCTCATGATTTCCTCTCAGAACAATCCACAAAAGTGAACGATTCCTGTGAGGGTTCTAATTTTAGACCCAGATGGTCTACCATGACCTTTGGTAGGATGCTGACTGATGCTCCTATGTTACATAGTGCATGTGGAAATTCAATACCTTTCATTGAACATGGTATTTCAAACTTCTCAGGATCACTCTTCTTCTTCAATGTGAACCTATTCTTCATCCTTTCCCTGACATGATGAAACATTCTCCTAATATCCTCCTAGGTGTCCATGGTTTCTCTAAAGAATATCCACAGTCTGTTGGTAAACTAAATGATATACATGATTTTCATCCACATATAGTTATGGTAAATTAGTGTTTTTATAACTATATATACATTATAGAGGTTTTCAGAGTATTTACAGGTTCATGTACGTTCTGGAGAAATATGATGATTTTGGTGTCTTTTGGAGCCCTTCGAGTACAGAACTGCACAAACACATCAGATGTTTAGCTATGTATGGAGATCTTACCTCCGTTAGATTTCGGCCATCGGTTGACACAAGATATAGCTTTGAGTTAGCTTTCCAATGCCACAGGTTTGAGGTCAATCAGGATCATGTAGCAGTAGTTATGCCCGGTTTACTGAAGAGTGGCCAGTCTGCCTCGCGAGAGGAAGCTGTCGAGAAGATAAAGAAATATCGATCGATGCAACATTACCTGTGTTTATAGATGGAGATCCCAGAACGCGGGCCGAGCATATTTTATGATTTATTTTTTCCCAGGAGTTACCACAAATTACCAGAATTCCCTTGGACGACCAGAAATCCTATCTATATTATTTGCAAGCCATTGTTGACGGCTAGAGATTACCTAAAGTTTATTCTATTGTTCTTGTTCTTAGTTCAAGGAGAGAAGGGAGGAACTCCATTCGTTTTACTAGTCTATCTATTCTATTCTATTTACTAGTTGCATACTCCCCGCGCAAGCGCGGGGCTGAGATCATTGTGTTTGCAATATTTTTTCGATTGTTGGTTTAGTGGATTCTTCTAATAACACCAAATAATAATGAAATTGAAAGAATGTAGTAAGAATGTAAAGTGAAAATATTGTATATATAATTTGTTAAATGTTATTTATATGTGAAGTAAGGTTTATAGGAATAGTTAGGCTATAATATAGTTTTTAGTGTGAAAAAGTAGGTGTCTATTTTTTATTTTTTTTGCTGTAAATAGTTTTTATATCGTAGGTCAAAATTGATATAATTCTATATTTATAGTATTTATATTTGTATTAAACGATTTATCAATTTGAAAATAACCTTAATTAAGTTAATATTCGTTGTTTAAGTTTCATTAGATAGGTTTTTATATATGGTTTTTCGTAAGTTTGGGTTTTATTCATAAATGATGTGGCATTTTTATCTACGGCGTCATCGACTATGGGAATCCATTCTCCGGAGTCAGGAGTTAATGGTGAGGAATGTTTTCAATGAAATTATAGTAGTTATTAAAATGTAAGAGAAATTACATATTCATTTAATAAATAACAAAAAAATACTTAATATTTGTTTTTTATTTTATTTTATTTCACATACAATTTTTTTGAAAATATATTAGGAATGTGTTAAATGTTATTTATATACGAAATAAGGTTTATAGTAATAGTTAGACTATAATATAGTTTTTAGTGTGTAAACGTAGGTGTTTTTTTTTTTGCTGTAAATAATTTTTTATATTGTAGGTCAAAACTTGATATAATTCTATATTTATAGTATTTATATTTGTATTAAATGATTTATCAATTTGAAAATATCCTTAATTAAGTTAATATTCGTTGTTTAAGTTTCATTAAATAGATTTTTATATATGGTTTTTTGTAAGTTTGAGTTTTGTTCATAAATGATGTGGCATTTTTATCTACCGCGTCATCGACTGTGGGAATCCATACGCCAGGGTCTGGAATCGGTGGTGAGGAATGTTTTCAATGAAATTATAGTAGTTATTAAAATGTAAGAGAAATTACATATTCATTTAATAAATAACAAAAAATAATGAAATTTTGTCGTTTTTTTTAATTTTATCTCACATACAATTTGTTTTGAAAATATACATTAGGAAATCTGTGCAAGGATTAAAATTTTGAGCTCTTAATCTATATTATTCAAGCTTCATTAAGCCATCCACGTAGGCAGCCGCATATCTTTTTTTTTTTGTTTTTTGGTCTGTTCGTTTTTGGATCCATTTTTTATTATTTTTGGGTTGAGCTATATTATAATAGGATAGTTTTAAGGTTCTTTAAGCCATCCGCGTATGCAACCGCGTGAGACTGAGACTTGTTTTTTTTTTCATTGTTCGTTTTTGATCGATTTTAAACTATTTTTGAGTTTGAACTTGTTAAACTTTAGGGTTTATCCAACTATTTTGATCATTAAAACAATAAGCCCAAAAAAATACATAAAAACTTTATAAACAAAAAGCCCATATGATAATAACCCAAGTCAAAAAATTAAAAATAGATGATAGCTGCGTGGTTTGAACCCACTATCTTGCATTCTTAATTGGACACCTTATACCACTTAGCTAAAGTGTATTTCATTCTTCATAATCATCTTACCAAGTCTATAGGTTTTAAAAAAATACATACGGGCCCCACAAAACTGCTGACGTGGCGTTGTGGAGCCTAGAAACTCTACTATTATAATATAGATTTTTTCTTTCTATGATTTCTGTGAAAAACTTCATGTCAGAGTAGATCCATCTGTTAGGTTTAGGGTTCAAATAGGTTAAAGGGATTAGCCCCAACTATAGGATTTCTTGTCGTGGTATTCATTAATAGGATGTTTGTAACACTCATGTTCTATACTTGCTAACTAGACAACTGAATCGAGTGTTATTAGGTTGTTTAGATATCCTTAAATAATTCTGATAATCTTGAACACATCTTGATTTAGCTAGGATTTTGCTAGAAATACAGCGAGCTTTTAATCTAGAGATCCATAGTGAGTCTTTGTTAACTCGCGTGTAACACTTGACCAGACTCATCGATCGATATTCCCATCAGAAATCGATTGATGATGAGTAAAGTGAATCGGTCGATATTCCTATAGAATAATCGATCGACACTGTCATTGATCGGACACTGTCATTGTAGTACTTAGGAATCGAATTCACAAGGAGTTAGGGAACCAATTCAGTGACAGTGTCGATCAATTATTCTATAGGAATATCGACCGATTCACTTTACTCAACATCGATTGATTTCTGATGGGAATATCGATCGATGAGTCCGGTTAACCGTTACATGCGAGTTAACATAGACTCACTATGGATCCCTAGAACAAACTCTCATTGTATTTCTAGCGAAATCCTAGGTTAATCAGGATGTGTTCAAGACTATCATAATTATATAAAGATATCTAACAAACCTAATAATCCTAGATTCAGGTTTCTAGTTAGAAAGTCAAGAACATGAGCGTTAAGAACATCCTATTAATGAATAACACAACAAGCAATCATATATTTGGGGCTAATCCCTTTAACTTATTTGAACCCTAAACCTAACAGGTGGATCTACTCTAACATTAAGTTTGTCGCAGAAATCATAGAAAGAATAGATAAATAGAATAGAATAGATAGAATAATAAAACCAATGGAGTTCCAGAATGAATCTGATGGATTTACTCTCTTCTCTAATAAAAAAAATACAAAAGAAAGCATATGTAATCTCTAGCCGTCAACAATGGCTTGCAAAATACATAAATAGGATTTCTGGTCGTTTAAGGGCATTCTGGTAATTTATGGTAACTCCTGGGCCTAAATCAGTCATAAAATAAGCTCGGACCACGTTATGGGATCTACATCGATTGACAGAAGTAGTGTTGCATCGATCGATTCTTCTTTATCTTCTCGACAACTTCCTCTCGCAAGGCAGACTGACCACTCTTCAGTAAAACGAGCATAACCTCTCCTACAGGATTCTGATTGACCTCAAAAAGGTGGAATTGGAAAGGTAACTAAAAGAAATATCTTGTGTCAAACGATGAGCGAAATCTAACGGTGAGAATGTCTCCATCTATAGCTAAACATCAGACGCGTATGTGCAGTTCTGCACTCAAAAGACACCAAAATCACCATATTTCTCCATAACGTACCTGAACCTATAAACACTCTAAAAAGCCTCTATAATATAATAAACAGTCATAAAAAAACTCATATAGCAGGGCTGAAAATGGGTAGAATCCATGGTATACCAAACTCCCCCAGACTTACCCTTTTGTTTGTCCTCAAGGAAAACAAACGGCAGTCTCTCTAAAAGAGGTTTGAAAACAGCAGGGACTCACAGATTTTAAAACATTGAAATCCTCACCTCGACAATATTACAATCCATATCAAATAAGTCCTTACCACCGAAGTTATTATGCCATATCCTAGCTTAGCAACCAAATTCATCTAGCCAGCAACTTAGCCAATCTTATCTGACATTCTCCTCAACCAACCTCATTTCTTAACAACAATAAAAGTGCAGTCTTTACCTTGTGAGTATCGATCACAAGATGAAAGGATTCTCAATTAAGTATCTGGATCCACAGGTAAAAGTACGTTCCTATCCTTTCTTTCTTCTAATTTCTCTCTTGAGTCAAAATCTGCTTTAAGGCATGATTATTGACAAAAATTGGACAGGCTTCCATGAAACAAACCTTGATGGTGGTTGCCACCAAGTCCTGATTACTTCTTTTTGACATATATCCAAGAATTGATATGAAGTGAGCCTTAATGGTTGCAGCCACCAAATTCCATTCGAATTCTTTTATTGGAATCATTATAAAAAGCATCAATGGTTGTAGACACCAAGTCTTGTTTTGATTCGACCTAACTAAAACCTATAGATAATTTATTTTTCTTTTCTCTTGTCTTTTTTTTTTCTTATTCTTTTTCCTTTTAGCATTTTTTAACTAAATATCTCTACCTATAAATCTTGGTACAAAATAGAGAGAGAAAAGGTGATAAATCTACATAACTTTACCTTCCAGACTTGTTTGAAGAGCCGATCCCGTATATACTAAGCCCCAAGACAAGCAGTTGTATTAGGTTTAGTGTTGGAGGTCAGTTTTGGTTCCTTTAAACAATCTAAGCTAGTCTGTATAGCTGATTGGTTGATCCACTTTAGTATCTTTAGTACCATCTGTAATCAGTAAATCTAGAATGGTGCTAAGGATTGGTTAATTGTAAAATCAAATACGATCATTATCCTTTTCTTGAGCTAAATCAAAATAGTTATTGAAAAAAACATAACTAAGACTCACAATCAAAAAATATCAGTAAACATCCCCCCGGATTTAAATTACACCATCCTCAGTGTAAAATAGCCGGAGTGATGTTGAAGAATTAAATCAAAAGGATTTAATTGAGCAAGGAAGAACGATAAACCAGACCAGAAACAATATCGATCGATGTGTAAATGTATGCATCGATCATTGCAAGTAATGTTGTGTCGATAGATATCCACAGGGCCTCGTCGGTCGATAAAACTCAAAATAAAAATAACATCAGTAAACCTCCCCAAGACTTAAATAACACTGTCACCAGCGTTGTATAGTCTAAGTTTGGTGGGAGAAATCATAAATACTAAATTAAAAAGGAAGACTGTGTACCTTGTTGGGGTCAAAATCGGTACGACGGAATCAATGACTAAAACTTTCCAGAAAAGAAAAGATACGTTTTATAAAACTCGAGACGTTGTTTTATAAAATTCTAAAGACTTTCCGAAACAAGGGAAATACCCGGAAAATTTTGAAATCGTCTTCTCGAAAGGACGAACGAAGCAATTGTCGATTACACGATTTCCCAAGATAAGCGAAAACCCGCATCCGGCGTAAACCGCGAGCAGGTTCGATCGAACCGGTTCAGCGTACAACGAGCCAAACAAGCCGGTTCAGCTCACTGTACGGCCAACTGGTCGATCCCGGACCAGCTTGCTGTACGGCGAGCTGGCGGCCCACGGACCAGCTCGCCATACGGCGAGCTAGCGGCCTACAGACCAGCTCGCCGTACGGAGATCTGGTTCAACTAAGACAGCTCACCGTACGGCGATCTGGCTCGCCCAAGACAGCTCGCCGTACGGCGAGATGGCCATCTCCCGACAGGTCACCGTACGGCGAGCTGAACAGTTCCTGGTTTGGTTCCCCGTACATCGAGCTGACCGTCCCAAACCTTTATCTCCCACAACCTCGACTCAAGTCATACGTCCTTCGGTTTGATCATACTCTAAACCATGGTCAAAATGTCTCCCATTTCGTCTCGATCCGTCTTACTGATCAAGTTTTACGATAAAAATCGTAAAATTTGTCTTTTCTCGTAAAGTTCGGGAAGATCGTATAAAACGGCAACGATTAAACAGAACATAATACATTGTCAAACTATACGATTAACTCGAGAAATCTTATAAAAGCGGCATCGTATTAGGAAACGATCTCGTCAAATATCGTAAGACGGTTTTTATCGCAAAACGGCTCTGACAGCCCAAAAGCGCAATAAAAACCCATTTGCGACTTTAAACGAAATCCAGCAAAAAGATACAATGACGATTGTAGTATTTACTCACAGAAGGAAAATAAATGTCAAATTTGAAGATAAATAGAAGACTTCCGCACAGAAAAAGGAAAGATCGAGATAAATGGAAGATTCCCGATAAACTTAAATCTAGGCGAATAGGAAGGACCAAACCGCCTAGGAAGGGAGTATATAAGCGAAAGGCAGAGGACATGAGAAGAGGGAGATTTTTCGAGAGCTTTCACCACCAGAAACTTAGCACTTAGAGTTTTTTTCATTTTTGTTATCGAGCTGCGCCTCAACTAGGGTTTTAGCCTTAGACTGCTAGGGTTAGGATCTCGTCGACACCTCACGTGGCTAAGGCTCACTCTGGTTGTACTGTTCTTACGCAGATTCGGAATACGACTCTTTTCGTTCTCAATCTCGTTTTCCTTTACATCTCTTTAGCTAACTCATATTAATTTTGATCCTTATTGTTCTTGTGCGGTTCCGCAGACAGCCGGGTCCTCTGGGAATTCAGGTTTTACTCTAAATTCCTTTATCTACGAAATCTTGACAGTAGGTGAATTTCGATTCCCACAGTTTGGCGCTAGAAGGAGGGGGGGGGGTCGGATCTATCATACACTCAAGCCGCAGCATGCTCAATCAAGAAACGATGACTGCTGACAACCAAAATCGAGACGAAAACGATAACGTTGACAAAACACCCCCACCACAAGATGTGTCCGCCGCCAAAGCTACAAACGCTAACGCGGAGACCGTCGAAAAGATGCTCTCCGACTTTAACAAAAAATCGGAAGAGCAAGAAAAGCTCAATGGTTCACTCGCAAAACATGTCAAAACCCTAAGTGCGAAAACCAGAGCAATTCACCCCCGTGGAACCACTAAGTTCCGCGGAACGAGGCTCGATTTCGCAACTCTTATGGATCGCCCCAGAACCGAGCAGGGAAATCAGACGGAGAAAGACTCCGAAAAAGATAACTCTAACGCGACGCTGAACGGATCAGACAAATCTCCTACTCACAGATAGGAGACCGAGGAAGACGGCGTCGAAAGAGTTAATCTTGAAACGAGCGACCAAGGTGACTCGTCGGACGAGGACGCAGACGTCCATGCTAGGAGAAGAAAAACTCGCAGGCCTCTGCCGGAGTCTTCTCCCGAGCGTTCTCTTACTGGAGACGAGGAGGAGCTTTATTTTGCGCAACTCTCAAAAACAGCCGAAGAACGGTCTCTAGTTACTCGCAGAAAACGCCGCCGAAGTCGGAAAACTGCTGGTGACCTAACTGAGATCTGTGATCTCCGCGAGTACATTAACAAAACGGCGCAGCAGTAAAAGCAGTGAAGTCTCAAATTCATCACGCTACCAGCGCCGCAACTGAAATCGATCGGCTGCTATACCAATCTCAGAAAACTCAGCTCGCATCACCGAGGTCAAGCTACCTGATATCAGTCAAATGTTTAACCCTAAGTAAATTACTCTCTCAAATAAGAGGTTCAGTTGTAGTACTTAGGGATCAAATCCACATGGAACTAAGGAATACAATAGATATAATCTAAATAATTATGCTAGGTTGAAAAGGTTTAAAATAGTAAAGTTGCAGTTTATAAGCAATGGTAAGTTGTTTAAGAGAATGGATTTAAGTTTGAAACAATAAAAGAAAGTAGTTAGATTCAGAGTTGCTATTCAAATAATCAAGATTATAATGCTATAGATGTTTTAATGAATTTCTTGCAAGATATATGAGAACTTTGATTCTTAGATAGATCTAATAGCAGTCGCTTGTGGGAGTAGATTTCACCCTACTGTCAAATAAATCGTAAATAAGGAAACTTCGGGAAAACCCTAAGTTTCCAGAGGAACCGGCTATCTGCGAGAACCGCACAACAAAGATTAAGATGACGAAAACACTTAGAATTAAAACGAAAATAAGTGAGATTGAAAGCAAGAAGGTTCTTATTCCGAATCTGCGTTGAACTGGTACAAAGAGAGTAGCCGAAAATGTAAGAACTAGAAAACCCTAATTGAGACGCAGCTCGCTAACAGAAAAACGGAAAAATTCCTAAATGCTAGTTTTGGTGGTGAGAGCTCTGAATTTCGTGTGTGTGCTTCTGCCCTAGACCTCCTCTTTATATACTCCTCGCCTTGGCTATCCGATCTTTCCATTTCTCCCAGATTCGACTAAATCGGGAATTTTCCATTCTTCTCGATCCTTCCTTTTCTTCTACAGAAATCTTCTATTTCTCTTCAAACCTTCCTTTTATGTTTAAACTTGACTTTTTTTTTCTTTCTGAGAGTAAACCGTCAAAACGTTATCAGATCTACTGGTTTGATTCCGTTGAAATCGCGAGATGGGTATTTATCGCGTTTTAGGTCCTTCCAGGCCGTTTTGCGATAAAAACCGTTTTCCGACTTTTACGGGATCGTTTTCCGATCTGACGTCGTTTTTAATAAATTTCTCGAGTTAATCGCAAAGTTTTATGATTTACTCGACTTTTTATTAAAAACACGTTTTTTACGACTTACTCGTCGTTTTTTATTAAAAGCGCATTTTTTATGATTTCAACGAGAAATCTCGAATAAATCGTATAGTTTAGGCAATCTTCGGTGTTTCGTTTAACCGTTGCCGTTTTATACGATTTCCTCGAGTTCTTTCCGAGAAAACGAAGTTTTACTGTTTTTATCGTAAAACTCGAACGGTAAGTCGGATCGAGATGGAACAGGAGATATTTCGGCAGTGGTTTAGAACGCGACCTTGTCGAAAGACGTAAGTTTCGAATCGGGAATGCGGGAAATCGAGACGCGGAGTGTTCGGGACGTCTCTAGTTCGCCGATGGGCGAACTAGAGAGTGTTTCTTAGTTCGCCGATGGGCGAACTAGTTGCGACTAGTTCGCGTTTTACGGCTTTTTCGGTTTTTGCAGTTTTGTAAAACGATTCTCGAGTTTTATAAAACGATCTTTGGATTTCATAAAACGACTTTTGAGTTTTATAAAAACGATCTTCGAGTTTTATAAAATGTTTTCTCGAGTTTTATGAAACGATTCTCGAGTTTTATAAAACGATTCTCGAGTTTTATAAAGCGATTTCTCGAGTTTTATAAAACGGTTTCTCGAGTTTTATAAAACGATTCTCGAGTTTTATAAATAGATTTCTCGAGTTTTATAAAACGATTCTCGAGTTCTATAAAACGATTCTCGAGTTTTATAAAACGATTCTCGAGTTTTATAAAACGATTCTCGAGTTTCATNTATAAAGCGATTTCTCGAGTTTTATAAAACGGTTTCTCGAGTTTTATAAAACGATTCTCGAGTTTTATAAATAGATTTCTCGAGTTTTATAAAACGATTCTCGAGTTCTATAAAACGATTCTCGAGTTTTATAAAACGATTCTCGAGTTTTATAAAACGATTCTCGAGTTTCATAAAACGATTCTCGAGTTTTATAAAACGATTCTCGAGTTTTATAAAACGGTTTCTTGAGTTTTATAAAACGGTTCCCGAGCTTTATAAAACGATTTCTCGAGCTTTATAAAACGATTTCTCGAGTTTTATAAAACGATTTCTCGAGTTTTATGAAACGATTCTCGAGTTTTATAAAACGATTCTCGATTTTTATAAAGCGATTTCTCGAGTTTTATAAAACGCGATAAAAACCAATCTCGCGATTCAACGGAATCAAACCCGTAGATCTGATAACGTTTTGACGGTTTACTCGCAGAAATAAAATAAAAGTCAAGTTTAAACATAAAAGGAAGGTTTGAAGAGAAATAGAAGATTTCCGCAGAAGAAAAGGAAGGATCGAGAAGAATGGAAAATTCCCGATTTAGTCGAATCTGGGCGAAATGGAAAGATCGGATAGCCAAGGCGAGGAGTATATAAAGAGGAGGTCTAGGGCAGAAGCACACACACGAAATTCAGAGCTCTCACCACCAAAACTAGCATTTAGGAATTTTTCCGTTTTTCTGTTAGCGAGCTGCGTCTCAATTAAGGTTTTCTAGTTCTTACATTTTCGGCTACTCTCTTTGTACCAGTTCAACGCAGATTCGGAATAAGAACCTTCTTGCTTTCAATCTCGCTTATTTTCGTTTTAATTCTAAGTGTTTTCATCATCTTAATCTTTGTTGTGCGGTTCTCGCAGATAGCCGGTTCCTCTGGAAACTTAGGGTTTTCCTGATGTTTCCTTATTTACGATTTATTTGACAGTAGGGTGAAATCGACTCCCAAAGTTTGGCGCTAGAAGAAGGGGGGTCGGATCTATCTTACACCGTAACCGCAACATGTCCAACGAAGAAACGATGACTGGTGACAACCAAACTCGCGACGAACGCGACAACGTTGAAACACCGCTACCAAAAGACGCGCCTGCGGCCAACGCTACAAACGCTAACGCCGAGATCGTCGAAAAGATGCTTTCCGAGTTTAACAAAAAATCGGAAGAGCAGGAAAAGCTCATTGGCTCACTCGCAAAACGGCTCGAAACCCTAACTGCGAGAACCAAAGCAATTGGCCCCCGCGGAACTACCAAAATCCGCGGAAGGAGACTCGATTTCGGCGCTCCTACGGATCATCCCAGAATCGATCAGGGAAACGTACTGGAAAAGGATTCCGGAAAAGAAAACCCTGACACGACGCTGAACGAATCGGAAAAATCTCCTACTCGCGAACAGGAGACCGAAGGCGACGACATCGAAAGGGTCAACCTGGAAACGAGTGACCAGGCGGACTCGACAGACGAAGACGCCGACGTTCATCCTAGGAGAAGGAAAACTCGCAGTCCTCAACCGGAATCGTCTCCCGAACGTTCCTTTACTGGAGACGAAGGGGAACTCGACTTCGCGCGATACGCAAAAACCGCCGAGGAGCGATCTCCGGTCACTCGCAGCAAACGCCGACAGGGTCGGAAAACTGCTGGCAATCAGACCGAGATTCGCGATCTCCGCGAATACATTACCAAAACGGCCGCAGCGGTAAAAGCGGTGAAATCTCNGGAAAACGCCCTTCACGGCTCGCATCACCGAGATCAAACTGCCCGATCCCGGAAAGCTTAAGGTGCCAACTTACGACGGGACGACCGATCCCAAAGCGCACCTGCAAGCGTTCCAGATCACCATGGGACGAGCCAAGCTCAAGGACCACGAAAAAGACGCAGGTTACTGCCGCCTCTTCGTCGAAAACCTAGAAGGAGCTGCGCTCGAATGGTTCGCCAAACTTAGGCGAAATTCGATCGGAAGTTTCCGTCGATTGGCTTCGGAGTTCCTGAAACAGTACTCAATGTTCATTAACCCGGAGACCTCCGACGCCGATCTCTGGAGCTTGGTGCACGAGGAAGACGAGTCTCTCCGCGATTTCATGAGTAGATTCAAACTCGTCATGGCTAGGGTCAGCGGGATCAGTGACAAAGCTGCCATCGACGCGTTAAGAAAATTGCTCTAGTATAAATCGGAGTTCCGCAGATGGATAACTCTCGAGAAACCGCGGACGATCCAGGACGCGCTCCATAAGGCCACCGACTTCATAACCATCGAGGAGGAAACTAAAATCCTGTCCGAGAAGCATAAGCCGGCGAAAACATCCGCGAAGGATAACGCGTCCGAGCAGAAGCAGAAAATGAAAATCTCTCGTAACGACAAATTCGTCCATCACGAGGGACAGGATCTCCGAGGGGCGCATAACTACGCTGTCAACTCCGGTTCGGAGCAAGGGCGAACTACGGGAAACACGTGGACGAGAAATTCGAATTACGACGAGAATTCTTTCTGCGACCTCCACCAAACCCATGGTCATTCCACCGTGAACTGCAATGTTCTCGGCGCCAGACTGGCCGCAAAGCTAGTCGCGGGAGAACTTTCCGAGATATCAAGTGTCAAGGATCTCATCCGCGATTCGGACCGCGTCCCAAAGAATGACAAAAACGCGCAAACCCCGCCTCAGGGAAATCAGTCGGGCGAAAAACGCGGAAGAAGAACATACGAGAAGGGTAACGATGCTAACCGCCGAAAAATCAACATGATCATCGGTGAATCGCCATACTTTAACGACACCGTCTCGTCGATAAAATCCTACCAACGTAAAGCCGAAACCGGCGCCGAAAAACCATTCTCCGACAGGAGTAATCTCTTTCAACGATGCTGAAACCGGCGGAATCGACCAACCGCATGCCGATCCCCTTGTCATCGATTTGGTGATAAGCGATCTAGAGGTTGCGCGAATCATGGTTGATACTGGAAGCACGGTCAACGTCATCTTCCGCAACACGCTAGCACGAATGGGAATCGACCTCTCAGAAGTCGAGCCGATTCCAAAACCGCTGACTAGTTTCTCCGGCGAAACGTAAATGACCTTGGGATCAATCCGACTACCGGCCGTCGCGAAAGAAGTGATGAAAATCGTTAACTTCGTGGTAGTCGATGTCCCGGCTATCTACAACGTGATTATGGGCACGCCTTGGATAAATTCCATGAAGGCGGTTCTGTCCACGTATCACTTAGGCATCAAATTCCCGACGCCTACGGGAGTCGCAGTAATTTGGGGATGCCAAAGATAGTCGCGATCTTGCTTCCTGGCCGAACATAAGCTAAGGCAATTGGCGGTCGCAATCGTGAAACCAAAACGGGCAAAGGTCACACCACCGCCCGCAGACAACGACCCGAAGCAAGCAACGGCCGAGAAACCAGAAGTTTCCGCACCCATCGCTTCCGCCCAACCGGAGGAGACAATCCCGGACAAAGATGGCTTGATTTCCGAAAGGAATACGTAGGCAGCTCGCCTAAAGAAGAGTTCAGCTATCCCCCTTTCCAAAGCAGGGGGGGGAGTGGATGAGTATACGAGTATTCGTATACTCCCGAAATTTTTTACAAAATTTCTTTTAACTTTGTAATCAATTTTTTTTTGAAATTTTTAATAAAGACAAAGTTAGAATATCTCCGCTACCATCGAAAAACGCAAATCCGGAAAATCGCTTCCGCAGTAACAATTACTCAATCATTTTACAAAAAATTCGCATATCAAAATATTTTCGGAAAGAACGGGCGAGACGTCGCCTAAATTCTCAAAGAAAAATATTTCCCCACAGTCCGTCCGCGACTATAAAAACACGAACGCTCGGCGATTGGCCCCGTCGAGCACGCTAGCCGTCCTAAACAAACGCACTGACCTATCGGTCCGCATACATCCAACGAGGATAAACTAGCGCGCTATAAAAGAAATCCTAATTTTTGGTCAGCACTTCCGGGATAGTCTCCCGGTGAGATGCTCGATTCCAACCAGACGAATCGTATAAGCCGAGAACCTATCGCGGATTCTAAATCGGTATGGAATCAGGTTAAAATCGCAACGGGCAAAACGAAAGCCGATTAGTCATATCACAGCCCCAATCCGAAAGTAAACTTAGGTCTTGCCCTAAACCCAACACACTGGTCGCTAACGTCTCAAGGCATGAATCGAGATCCTAAAGGCATGTCTCTTCGCCCACATCTAAACACTCGCGAAAATCGAAATCTCCCGAGTTAACGAATCGGACGATCTACACCAAAGAGTTAGGTACGAGATGACAACTCGTATTCTTTCCTCTACATCTAACATAAAAAACGAATTTCATACTTAGAAAACATTTTATTAAAAACGTTCGAATACACACCGCCCAGCGGTTTTAAAGCCACCAACGGCCAGTCCCGGAAAAACAATAACAAAATCGAAAAAACTAATAATCAAAGTCGTCAAAAGTGGACTGTTCAACTTCGCCCCCCATATCCAGGATCTCAGGTCCAACTTCAACTGAATCCGCGATACCACGATAGGGTCCCACTGATCCCACATAACCTTCCCAGGGTTAGCGGATCCGTTCTTCTTTTTCTCCCTCTTAGCTAGACGCTTCTTCTGTTTCGCCATCACAGCCTCATACGAATAGTCCGACTCTTGGGTAAGATGCAAACCCCCGACTACGCCCCGACACTCGCGGAAATTACCATTCGCTCTTTGCGCATCTTCAAATTCCGCATAAAGAGGCACGAACCGCTCGCGCCGAGCCATCAACTCCGCAGTGACCTCTCTTTTGCCTGCCCTACGAGCACGGCGGGCCATCGCGTCAGAAAGTTCTAAGCTTCGACGGGATTCGGCTTCATATTCTTCTCTCACACGAGCAGTCTCCTTCGCGGCCAAATCCTGGGCACGAGAGAAACTGGCATCGATCTCCTCTCTGATGCGAACAGCCTCCGCCTCTGCTGCTGCAGCCCTGGACTCGGCCCTGCGAAGCTCCGCACTATTCGCATTCACCGCCTCGCTCATAAAGAGAAGACTCTGCAAAACAGAACAAACGTCCTTCGTAAAAACGTACGTACATAATCATAAAAATGAATAGGCAAACCTTGTTGAAAAGCCTCGACGCTTTCGCAAACGGTGTGTCGGCTGGCCCTCGAGATGACGTCTCAGCCGGATCGAATTCGGAAGGCGAAAAATCGATAAGATCTTCGATGTCAAAATCGTCGATAGATGCCGGATCACGGTCGACCGGAACTTCTCTATCCTTCGGGGATCTAGATCTTTCCCTCTCCTCCGCGCCATTGTCCGCCTTAAGATCGGCATGACCATCACAAGAAAAACCGGACGAATAATAGGCGGCAGCACGACGGATCCTATTCGGAGAAAAAAATCCCCAATGAAGCGGGCCACCGCGCAGAAGATTCATAACCTTCGGAAAATCTTCAAGCATCGGTACCGGAAGCGCAGGCACTGCGAAACAAACGAAAAAGTTAAAACCTGTGTTATCACAGATATGGGTATCACGTTAATGAAATACCGTTTGTCACCCGCGCAGCCCTAATCAAAGGAATACAACTCTCCTCCACCGATTCGCCGTCAATTATGACATAAAAGAAACGGCAAATCCAGTCGTGATCATTCGAGGCAAGCCCGCCAACAACCGTCATGCCCCGTCGAGGGGCTAGGTAAAAACCATCCTTCCTCACCTTGAACGTCAATATGGACAAAAGATAATCCGCGTCAAGGGACATACCGCGTTCGTACCCCAACATCAGAATCCCGATAAGGTGCTGTAAGCCTTTAGGGTGTAGTTGGCCGAATGGTACTCCAAACCTATCCAAGAATTCAAAAATGGCCCGAGGAATAGGAAACTATAGATGGCAGGTTAGCAGAAAGGCTTCATAGCACGTAAAATAACCCGAAGGCGGATCCCCGGCACTCATACCCTCGGAAGGGATGCAAAACTGAACCGACTCGGGGATCGCGCAGGTATTTTTCAAATATCTGAGAGAACCAACGGTACTCGTGCTCACGCCAACTACCCTCTTCCGAGGATTCTTTCTTTTCGGAACCCAGAAATTCAGAGGCGGCACCTCTGCGGCTCTCACGGCTGAATAATAGTCTGCGAACTCTTCCTTAGTCGTAAAGAAACGTTGGAAGACCGGCTTGGGGAGAGAACAACTGCCGGAAGTGTCAAGGTCGCTCGGATCAAAGATTGATGCATGAGCATTATCAGAAATTCTCCGTCCAAAAGACATGTTGGGTAATCTAAAGAAAAAATCTAGAAGAGAAAGTAGAAAGAAGTCTTCCTAAAACTTAAGCAAGTTATGGAGGAATGAATGAAAAATTTCCAGAACTCACTCCATATACTTATAGGGAAGAACTTTACTATTCACCTTTGGACTTTTGGCCATTAAAGTTCCGCCTAATTCCACCAAACTCGCCAAACTCGCCAAACAAGCTCAAACCACTCACAAGAATCTCACGATTCTTACGAGCTGGGGGGCTAACTGTTGGGGTCAAAATCGGTACGACGGAATTAATAGCCAAAACTTTCCGGAAGGATACGAAAAGAACAGTTTTATAAAACGATTTATAAAACTCGAGAATCGTTTTATAAAACCGCGAAAAACCAAAACCGCCGTAAATCGCGAACTAGTCTCTTTCCGACTAGTTCGCCGAACGGCGAACTAAGCCGGCTGGCTTAGTTCGCCATTGGGCGAACTAGTCCCGTCCCAACTAGTTCGCCGCTGGGCGAACTAGCCTCGTCCAGACTAGTTCGCCGTTGGGCGAACTAGAAGCTTCCCGGACAGTTCGACGACAGGCGAGCTGGACCGGTCCGGCTCGGTTCGCCGTACGTCGAGCCGACCATCCCGAGCCTCGATCTCCTGCATCCCCGATTCAATGCTTACGTCCTTCAACACGGTCGTGTTCCAAACCACGGTCGAAATGTCTCTCGTTTCGTCTCGATTCGACCTGTCATCCGTCATGTGTTCTCGAAAAGAACTCGAGGAAATCGTATAAAACGGCAACGGTTAAACGAGACACCGAACATTTCCTAAACTATACGATTTATTCGAGATTTTTGTTAAAATCATAAAAAACGCGTTTTTAATAAAACGTCGAGAAAATTTTAAAAAACGGCAATGATTTCCGAGAAACGAACGTAGCTAAACTTTACGATTAACTCGGGGAATTTACTAAAAACGGCATCGGATCAGGAAACGATGTCGTTTAAAGTCGTAAAACGGATTTATCATAAAACGGCCCGAAAGGTCCTAAAACGCGATAAAAGCCCATCTTGTGATCTTAACGAAATCTAACCCGAAGATACGATAACGTTTTGATGGTTTACTCGCAGAATGAAAATAAATGTCAAACTTGATAGATAAATGTCAAGTTTTAGGATAAATAGAAGATTTCCGCAGGAAAAAAAGAAAGATCGAGATAAACGGAAGATTCCCGATAAACTCAAATCTGGGCGAAATGGAAAGACTAAACCGCCTAGGAAGGGAGTATATAAGCAAGAGGCATAGGGCAGAAGCAGAGGGACGAATTTCAGAGCTCTCATCTGAGACTTTTACAACTTTTCTAGACTTAAAATTTTCCGCACTTAGAAACTAAGGCTTTTTTCTCGACAAGTTCGGTTTCTATGGCTGGCGCTCAATTACTAGATGAACTCGCCTAGGCGGTTTGATATCTGGTCCAGCTCTATCAACTGAACTACGTTCGACTTAATCCTCGAGAGGGGTACGTAGGCAGCCTTTCATAAGGTTCAGTCCGAAATCAATCAAATCATTTTTCTTATCTTTTTCCGTCTTTTGTTATCGAGCTGCGACTCGATTAGGTTTAAGGTTTTTATGTTGATAACTTGCTGATGGCCCTGCGGCCAAAGCCTTTGTAAACCCTTGTAATGATCGCAACGCTCTTACGCGAAATCGAAATAACATCTACTTTTTCTTTCAGTTCGTTATATAACGTTTTTCATATTTTTCCGCATTTATTTGGTTACTTGTCGTTGGCCTTCGCAGAGATCCGGTTCCTCTGGAAAATTAGGGTTTTCCTAAGTTTCCTTAAGTTTCCTTATTTAACGAAAATCGACAAGTGTGAATTTCGGTTCCCACAGTTTGGCGCTAGAAGGAGGGGGTCAGATTACTCTTACTCATAGCCGCAAAACGGTTGATCAAAATGATGTCGTGATATATGAAAGACAAAGTCGCAACTCGCAAAAAAGCTGGTAAAACAACTCCAGCAGAGACTGCTCCTATAGCCATCGCTCACAGAATCGCTTTAGTGCACAACAAAATCGAAAACCTAATAGCGACTCTTCGCCACGGGAAGAGGAACAAAACAAGCTCACGATTCCAATCTTAGATCACTAAGGGTAGCGATAAAATCTATCAAACCCCATAGTGTTTTTTCTTATTTCCGAGTTGAACAAGTCTCATGGGTTGAGCAAAAGACGTTTCCGAGAACTTTTCGGAAAAATAAAACTTGTTCTCCCAGAAACTGCGGAACAAACCGTAAGTTACTCGCGAAATAAATACTAGGTTAACTCGCGGAAAAACCGTAGGTTATTCGCGGCAAAATCCTAGGTTATTCGCGAAAAAACCCTAGGTTGCTCGCGGAAGAACCTTAGGCTATTCGCAGAACCGGGGAATACTATCCAGCCGAAAAGACAGCGAACTGGCCAAGTCAATTCAACGAATCGAGATCACCCGCGCCAAGTGTCTTAGCTCGCCGAACGTATAGCTAAACCAAGCGTCTTAGCTCGCCACACGTAGAGCTGAACCAAGCGCCTAGTTCGCCCAAGAGGCGCTGACTTTGCCCCACGGGTTCTTACCATCCATATCGCCACATGGCGAGCTGAAAGGGTTCACCCGACTTTCCCTACATCAAGCTGAACCAATCCTCGAGTTTCTCTCTCGAGTCTTGATCGCGCTGGTTCTCGTTGCGTCTCGATCAGAATTTCCATCGGGATTTTACGATAAAACCGCGAAGACTTGTTTCTTCGTATAAGTTCGAATCAATCGTCTAAAACGGCAACGGTTTACTTAACACCAAAGTTTGATCTCTCTAAACGCAATCCGGTTTTACGAAACTCTACCATGAAAAGTCGAAAACATTCAATCATAAACACGTGATTAATTTTTTGATATACAAAGCGCACCTAGTTGGTTAAGTAAAATCAGCGGTACGAAGAAACGAGAACATAAACTCGGACGTTGAAATCCTTTCCTCACTCTGAAACTCTCGTTGGTATTTCATCGAAGACCGATCATACGAAAGTAAGTCAAAAGACGAAGAACGAAGAATAGGCGGTTCCAAATCATCGATGAAACTAAGGCATAATTCGCAAACCGATCCAATCTCTCATACAACCGAGGAACGATCGCCACGCATTCGAACGTACTCATTTCCTAGAAGAAAGAAGGAGCTAGAGACGCTGACGTCATCTTAAAACCGACTCGCTCCTAGTAATTTTCGTAAAGCAGACATACTCCAAGTCATCACCGATCCACCAAGGTTTTTAATCGACCCGGATTGTCGATCATCCCAATCTTTCAAAGGAAACTTGTTTTTCTTCTTTCGCCGAACATTTTTCCTCGCATCAAGAAAACGCTTTCTATACAGAAAACTCTCGCAAAAAATAAATGGAAAAATATTCGGACGATGCGACGCCACGTCGAAATCATCAGCAAACGACAATCTAAAAACCGTCTAAGCACTAAAGACTGATCCAAACCGTCTGAGAAATAATCTCGAGGACTATACAGCACCTCTCGTCGCAATCGTGCGGTTAGAAAATCTCTGCGAAACTTCAGAGTAAAACTCGATGATTTGCCGAAGTCATAAAGATCTTCTCGAACTTGATAAAACAAGTTTCGTATAAGAATAAAAAAATTAAACGAGAAATCTTTAGGAGTCAAAATATTGCTATCATTTTCCGTAGAATCAAGTGAGTCACGGAATAATATCAAGAACATTTGCGGCAAAAATAAAAATCGAGAATACACAGCAGCAACAGAGAACACGTCCTCACTCCTCACCGACTGATCCTATTGCTGGTCATGTGATTCATTCCGCCCGAGAAACCCGCTAAAAAATTATGCGATTGGATCTCGGTGAAATAACTTTTGGTAAAACTCTGCGAGTGACTCCGAAAAAACCATCACCGAAGATCAAAAACTAAGAGGAAAGGTTTCTCGAAAAATCTGCGAAAACATTGTTAACCCAATGCGTCGTGCCTATTTACTAAATTCATCGCCCGTTACTTACACGAAAAATCCTTCGTATAGTCAGGATCATGTCATAACGAAGTAACTTTCGAAAGTAAACATAACAGGTTTTGCGAAAAGTACATTCCTTATAGTGAAAACCAAGCTATACGATCCGGCACTGACCGACCAATCTAAACTTTGCTTCCTCGCGACACGATCTGAAAGATCTCACTCTTTAGCCCTTCGGTTCACGAGAATCCGCTCTCATTCCTCCCGATTACATCCGAGAACGAGACCGCCCCGCAAACGACTCCGCACGGGCTCTGCAACGAGCTTCTTAGGATCTGTCTCCCTCGAGTAAAAAAGAAACAACTTCCATACAAACAAAGGAAAGATTATACAAAACTTTCATCGTATAAATCAAACCTACAACGGAAAAACTTTTTCAATAACGACGGGCATACTTGGAATATCAAGCTCGACAAACGCTACTTGGCTATTGTCCGATCACGCTTCACCCCAATGCCAAGTTTACAAACCGACTCGGCCTTTTCGATAGCACAAAAGTGTCGTGGTCTAATCCTCTACCAAATGCGACCTTGGCTGCGCGGCTGAACACAACCTTCATGCCAAGCCAATACATTCAACGGATAATGCAAACTTGTCGAAAATCGGCTAAGTTCTGTATTCTCGCGATTCACTCTATTTCCAAAGCAAGTTGCCTACAAAATCCGACGTATAAGAAAACACTTGTATAAGAGCTCCTAAAGCCGTACGAATCTCGGAAGGCCAACACTTCACAAAGCTCCGTAACGAAAAACGCTTCGTTTCGGTGAAACAACTTACGCGACCTCTCGGTCCTAATTGCTCTACCACAAATCATAAAACTACCTAAATACCTTCCTCGATAAAGTCATTTTCTTGGAAGGCCTAACAGTCCGTTCGCGACTATAAAATACGCAAAACTTCTTAACGTACGTATCCTTCGCGAAGGCCCAAACTACGTAAACATCTATCATCTAAAAATAGGTTGTTGCTGATCACAACGAACTCGCAACAGTTCTAAACAAACTTACGTTAGCTCGCAGAGATAGCTCTCGCACACCCGACACAAGGGTAATAGCGCTATAAAAGAAATCCAAATTTTTGGTCAGCACATCCGGGAAACTTAGAAATTGTTCATGGTGAGATGCTCGATTCCAACCAGACGAATCATATAAGCCGAGAACCTATCGCGGATTCTAAACCGGTATGGAATCAGGTTAATATCGCAAAAGGCAAAACGAAAGCCAACTAGTCATCGCATAGCCTCAATCCTAAAGTAAACCTAGGTCTTGCCCTAAACCGAGCACACTGGTCTCTAACGTCTCAAGGCATGAATCGAGATCCTAGAGGCATGTCTCTTCGTCTATATCTAAACGCTCACTCGATTTAACATCCTAAACGAGCAAACTAACAAGACGATAAACTAAGGGAAAAAGGAATGCGAGACGACAACTCGCGGACCTCCCTCAATATCAACTCATATTCTTCCTGCTACATTCATACGAATTAAAACACGCTCTTAAAAACGCAAACTGGTTTTTTATAAAGCCGCAGAAGCGGCAGGGACTCAGAGCCGCACACGGCCAGTCGAAAAACTATAATGGCCACGCTCGGCCAGACCAAATGGCCTGCGAGGCTAGTCTCAAGGCCGGCAAAAGTCCAGATGCCATCGACATCAATATGCTCAATAATTCCTACACGACATATAACTAAACAGTACAGGCCTTGCTAGGAAATAGGTCATACAAACCTTAACTCCAAAACGAACTACGAAAGGCTTGATCCCCTCAAAAGGGTACGTAGGCAGCCTTCACAAGGCGCAGCTCTAATCTTAAACGCTTTCCGCTCCCTGGGGGGCTAACTGTTGGTGTCAAAATTGGTTACGACGGAATTAATGGCAAAAATTCTTCGCAAAAATATAAAAGAAATCGTTTTATAAAACTCGAAGAATAGTTTTATAAAACTCGAGAATCGTTTTATAAGACTCGAGAACGTTTTATGAAACTCGAAGAATCGTTTTATAAAACTCGAGAATCATTTTATAAAACTTGAAGAATCGTTTTATAAAACTCGAAGAATCGTTTTATAAAACTCGAGAATCGTTTTATAAAACTCGAGAATCGTTTTATAAAACTCGAACAATCGTTTTATAAAACTCGAAGAATCGTTTTATAAGACTCGAGAATCGTTTTATAAAACTATAGAATCGTTTTATAAAACTCGAAGAATCGTTTTATCAAACTCAAAAATCGTTCTATAAAACTCGAGAATCGATCTATAAAACTCGAAGAATCGTTTTATTAAACTCGAAGAATCGTTTTATAAAACTCGAGGATCGTTTTATAAAACTCGAAGAATCATTTTATAAAACTCGAAGAATCGTTTTATAACACTCGAAGAATCGTTTTATAAAACTCGGGAGTCGTTTTACAAAACCGCGAAAAACCGAAACCGCCTTAAACCGCAAACTAGTCTCTTTCCGACTAGTTCGCACTTAGAGACTAAGGCTTTTTTCTCGACAAGTTCGGTTTCTATGACTGGCGCTCAATTACTAGACGAACTCGCCTAGGCGGTTCGATCTCTAGTCCAGCTCTATCAACTGAACTACGTTTGACTTGATCCTCGAAAGGGGTATGTAGGCAGCCTTTCATAAGGTTCAGTCCGAAATCAATCAAATCATTTTTCTTATCTTTTTCCGTCTTTTGTTATCGAGCTGCGACTCGATTAGGTTTAAGGTTTTTATGTTGATAACTCGCAGATGGCCCTGCGGCCAAAGCCTTTGTAAACCCTTGTAATGATCGCAACGCTCTTACGCGAAATCGAAACAAGATCTACTTTTTCTTTAAATTCGTTTTATTACGTTTTTCATATTTTTCAGCATTTATTTGGTTACTTGTCGTTTGCTTTCGCAGAGATCCGGTTCCTCTGGAAAATTAGGGTTTTCCTAAGTTTCCTTATTTAACAAAAATTGACAAGTGTGAATTTCGGTTCCCACAGTGGTATTGCTAGAAGCTAAATTATCAATGAGCTTCACAGCCTCTAGTGGATTCCTGGTGTTGAAATTCCCTTCACTAGCTGTATCAAGAGCTCTCTGATTGTCCAATGTGATGCCTCTGTAGAAAGTGCAAAGGAGTTGCACTTTGTTGAAACCGTGGTGTGGGCAATCTCTTTGGTAGGACTTGAATCTGTTCCATGCATCTTTGAATGACTCTTTAGGATTTTGAGTGAATGTAGCAATCTTTTTCCTCCATTCTTCAGCGCATGACTCATCAAAGAAGTTATGCAGGAATGCGTTCTTGATGTCACTCCAGGTTGTGAGAGAACCTGGTGGTAGTTGTCTAAGCCACTGCAAAGCTTCTACAGATAGAGAGTAGTTGAAAAGCTTGCAGAGAAGATAGTCTTGAGGGACTCCATTGGATTTTATGACAGTTATGAGACCCTCGAACCTCTCCAGATGGTCCATAGGATGCTCATTGGACAACCCACAGAAGGGTATCTGTCCTACAAGGGTGTAGTACTGCGGCTTAAGGTCAAAATCTCCTCTCTGAATAGCAGGGGAGCGGATGGCTGATCGGTTGGAATAGAACTGATCTTGACGGTTGTAGTCAGCAAAAGATCTGGCTTGGCTAGCCTCTTCTACAGGTTGAATGATCTCCTTCTGAGCGTTCAGCTTCTGACCTGCTGCATTACGCAGGTGACCATCTTGATCACGTAGGTCTCCATTCTCATCGGTAGTGAGAATAATAGGCGCTACCATGTCTCGCCGGTTAGTATCGATCGATGTAAGGTGAGGTATATCGATCGATGTCGGATGAAAGGTATCGGTCGACGAACGGTTGTTGATTTAGAGCGATGTGACGGTGAGAGTATCAGTCGACGTTGAAGGTGTCTTGGTTAACTGTGGTAGGCAAGTAACGGTCGACAGGGATGTGTTGATGTCAATCGATGAGGAGTGTAGGTATTTTTGGATGCTACGTTCCAAGCCGTGAGGATCTTCTGAGTACAAAAGGTTCTTGTCCTTGTTGCTTCTAGTACTGCTCGGCATGTGCCTGAAAGAGACAAGAAATTTTTTTTGGCAAAAGCTTAGGGCTATGATCTCGGCCAAGTTGAACTTGTTCTCCATGCATCATATCGATCGATGGTACATGGTATCGATCGATATGTGTCCTCATTATCTTGACTTCATCTTCGATAGAAGCCTTATCGATCGATTACACAGAGTGTGTATCGATCGATATGTGTCCTCATTATCTGATCTTCATAGTCATCTCGGAAAACTCTCCTTTAATCTCCAAAAGGGCACCTAAATCATCATTTTACTCCAACGTGCTTCTGAACCTGAAAACATACCTAATACACTCCAAAACATATATAAAACTCATAAAAACATATCAAAACCATGGCTAAAAGCGGGTCAAAATCATGGTCTATCACTACCCAATCCAGTCAAAGCTCAAGGTGCCGACTTACGACGGGACAGCCGATCCCAAAGCGCACCTGCAAGCCTTCCAGATTACCATGGGACAAGCCAAGCTCAAGGATCACGAAAAGGATGCGGGTTACTGCCGTCTTTTCGTCGAAAACCTAGAAGGAGCGGCGCTCGAGTGGTTCGCCAAACTTAGGCGAAACTCAATCGGGAGATTTTGCCAGCTTGCTTCCAAATTCCTGAAGCAATACTCGATGTTTATAAATCAGGCAACTTCTGACGCTGATGTCTGGAGTTTGTCACAGAAGGAAGATGAATCCCTTCGCAACTTCATGAGCAGATTCATACTCGTCATTGCTAGGGTTAGCGGAATCAGCGACAAAACCGCCATCGACGCGCTCAGAAAATCGCTCTGGTTCAAGTCGAAGTTTCGAAAGTGGATAACTCTCATTAACTGCGAACGATCCAGGACGCGCTCCACAAAGCTACCGATTACATAACCATCAAAGATGAGACTAAAATCCTGACTGAGAAGCATAAGCCGACGAAAGCGTCCGCAAAGGACATCGCGTCCAAGCAGAAGCTGAAGAAGAAAAACTCTCGTAACAACTAATTCGTCCATCACGAGGGGCAGGATATCCAAGGGGCTCACAATTACGCCATCAACTCCGGATTGGAAAAAGGGAGAACTACGGGGAACACGTGGTCAAGGAATCCAAATTTTGACGAGTATTCCTTATGTGATCTTCACCAAACCCGCGGGCACTCTACCATGAACTGGAAAGTTCTCGGCGCCAGACTTGCCGCAAAATTGATTGCGGGAGAACTCTCCGAGATATCCAGCGTCACGGATCTCATCCGGGATTCAGATCGCCCTCCGAAAAATGACAGGAACTCGCGAGCGGAAACTCCGCCTCAAGGAAATCAGTCGGGCGGAAAACTCGGACAAAGACAAGATGAGAAAGGTAAGATGCTAACCGCCAAAAAATCAATATGATCATCGGCGAATTGCAGTATTACAGCGCCACCATCTCGTCTATCAAGTCCTACCAACGAAAAGTCGAAACCGGCTCGAGTTGGAAGGTACCATCGGATAACACCCCAAAGGGGTTGATCTCTTTCAATGACGCAGAAACCGGCAGAATTGATCAACGAAACGCTGATCGTCTCGTCATTGACTTAGTCATAAGCGTCCTAGAAGTCGCTCGAATCCTGGTCGATACTGGAAGCACCGTCAACGTAATCTTCCGCAACACGTTGGCGCGCATGGGAATCGATTTATCGGAGGTCGAGCCGATACCAAAGCCGTTGACTAGTTTCTCCGGCGAAACATCTATGACCCTAGGATCAATCCGACTACCGGTCGCAGCCATAGAAGTGATGAAAATCGTCAACTTTGCAGTCCTCGATTCCCCGACCATCTACAACATGATCATGGGCACGCCTTGGATAAAACTCCATGAAGGCAATTCTATCGGCATATCACTTAGGCATCAAGTTTTCGACCCCTACGGGAGTCGTGGCAATCTGGGGATGCCAGAGACAACCGCGATCTTGCTTCTTAGCCGAACATAAGCTAAGGCAATTGGCGGTCGTGATCGTGAAACCAAAACGGGCGAAGTTCACACCACCGCCCGCGGAGAACGACCCAAAACCAGCAACGGTCGAGAAGCAACAAGTTTCCGCATCCATCGCTTCTTACCAACCGGAGGAGACAAACCCGGACCAAGACGTCGATCCAGAAACTAAAGTGATCGATGACTCTGCGACAGTCGAGTAAGCATACTAGCATCAACAATCAGAACTATGAGATGGCTTGATTTCCGAAAGGAATACGTTGGCAGCTCGCCTAAAGACGAGTTCAGCTATCCCCCTTTCCAAAACAGGGAGGGAGTGGGTGCGTATACAAGTATTCGTATACTCCCAAATTTTAAAACATTCGCTTTGTAATCTAATTTTTGAAACATTTTGATAAAGACAAAGTTAGAATATTATAAAATCTCTCTACTATCTAAAAACGTAAAAACAAACATCCGGAAACTACTTCCGCAATAACAATTACTTAATCATTCCGACAAAAACTTATACACCAAACATTTTCGAAAAGAACCAGCGAGACGTCGCCTAAAGTCTTAAGAAAAATATTTCGCAAAAGAGTCCGTCCGCGACTATAACATCACAAACGCTCGGCGACTGGCCCCGTCGAGCACGCTAGCTGTCCTAAACAAATGCACCGACCCACTGGTTCGCATACATCCTACTAGGATAAAATAGCGCGCTATAAAAGAAATCCAAATTTTTGGTCAGCACTTCCGGGCAACTTAGAAATTGTTCCCGGTGAGATGCTCGGTGCCAACCAGGGAACCGAGAACCTATCGCGGATTTTAAATCGGTATGAAATCAGGTTAAAATTGCAACATGCAAAATGAAAGCCGCCTAGTCATCGCATAGCCTCAATCCAAGAGTAAACCTAGGTCTTGCCCTAAACCCAGCACACTGGTCTCTAACGTCTCAAGGCATGAATCAAGATCCTAAAGGCATGTCTCTTCGCCCACATCTAAACACTCTCGAAAATCAAAACACACCGAGTAAATCGAACCGGACAATCTACACCAAGAGTTAGATACAAGACTACAACGCGTATTCTTCCCTCTACATCTAAAACGAAATGCAGATTTCAAACTTAGAAAATATTCTTAGTATTACTCGTTCAAATACACACCTCCCGGCGGAAGGGATTCAAAGCCACTAACGGCCAGTTCTGAAAAACACTACAGCAATTTCATAAAACAAAAACATAATACATCAAAATCATGAGATCTGGATGCCGAATTTTGGCCAATACCAGCATCAGCACCTGGTTTATCAACCTCGCCATTCGCATCTGGAATCTCTGGTCCGACCTCAACCGAATCCGGCGACACAACAATAGGAGTCCATTGCTCCCACATTCAAGACCTAAGGTCAAAGAGTTCGGGCTGCATATCTCTCTTCCCATCCAAACTCTCCCTCTGCTCAGAATACACTTTGGGATACAAGTAACCCTCGTTCTGAGTAAGATACAACCCATGAACGACTCCGCGACACTCGAGATAATCGCCATTTGCCCATCGAGAAACCTCGACGTTCGAGTAACTGGTCGCGAATCGCTCACGACGAACCCTCGCTTCCTCAGCAACCTCTCTTTTGCCTGCACGGCGAGCACAGAAAATTCTCTGATCAGAAAGTTCCTTAGCACGACGAGAGCTAGCCGCATATTCGCTCCTGACGCGAGCAACCTCCCATTCAGCCTATTATTCATGAGGGTCGGCATCGATTTCCACCCGAAGACATAATCGTAGTACTTAGGGATCGAATCCACAAGGAACTAGAGACACAAAAGATATAATCTATGTGATTAAGCTAGGTTGAAAAAGGTTTGAAACAGTAAATAAAATGGTAGCAATGGTAAGTTGCTAAAGAGAATAAGTTTTGGTTTTGAAAACAATGAAGGAAAATAGTTAGATTCAAGGTTACTATTCAGAAAATCAGGATTATAGATCTATGGATGTCTTAACGAATTGCTTGCAAATATATGAGTATTTCAATCATTAGACAAATCTATAGCTGTCGCTAGTTAGACTCGTCCATTAATCTGATTGCCGACTCCATCGATCGATGTTGCTATCGCAGTTTCGATCGATATAAGCTGTCGTCGATCGATACTCTAGAAGAGTATCGATCGATATTAAGTATTAGATTGGATCGAACTATTGTTCACCCGAGAATTTCTACAAGACCGGCTATCGCACGTGCCTTAATAGAGTCTGAGTTTAGCCAAATGATTTCAGGAAGATGACTATTAGATTAGTCACTCCAAAATCAATACTCTAGGTAGCAATTCTAGAGTAAGCATTAGGGTTCATTTGGATAATGAATATAACAACTCAACAATCCATAGTTGGGGCTAATCCCTCATAACTATTTGAACCCTAAATCTAACATATGAATCTACTCAGACATAACCAAGAGATTCATAGCAAAAGAATAAGAAGAAAAGAAATGCATTTATTGCTAAATAGAATAGAATACAAAACTTGGTTTTAAAACTTCATTCAAAACTCATATCCCTAAAGGCTCATAGGCATAGGCATAAATAGGGAGTACAATTAGTTTAAAAAACTCGTCAGGGGTAGTCTTGTAATTTGGTGAGAACTTGGGCTTCAAGTTGGCCAAATACATCTTGCTCATCACGCTCTGTATCGATCGATGGTACATTGCGTACATCGATCGATGGAGGATCTCGACTTCAACTTCTACGGAAGCGTCATCGGTCGATTACACAGGTTGTGTATCGATTGATATGTATCTCTTATATCGGATCTTCATAGTCATCTTGGAAAACTCTTCTTTAAGCACCAAAATGCACCTAAATCATAACTTTACCACAAAATGCTCCTGAACTTGAAAACATACCTAATAGACTCCAAAACATAGATATTTATAATAAAAACATATAGAAAATGTGACCAAAAGCGGGTCAAAATCATGGTGTTTCAACTCCCCCAGACTTAACCTTTTGCTTGTCCTCAAGAAAACATCAAGTTAGTCTTGAAAAGAAGTTTAAAAATAGCAGGGACTCAATCAAAATCTTAACTTAAAAATCATAACCTCTTACTTTGTTGCAAACCACATCTTATTCCATCAACTACAAAAGTACATTATACCATATCCTAGCTTAGCAACCTAATCATCTAGCCAATCAACTTAAACATTCCTTGTCTGTCTATCCTCTCTACTGATTTCATTTATGCATAAAAATAAAGGTGTATGCTTTACCTTGGGAGTATCGATCAAGGAACACTTGGATTCAACTCAAACAAGTTTTCAGGCATTCTCATCCTGGTTCCCTTTCTTTCTTTATCCCCCTTCTCTGAATCCCAACTCTTCTTTCTTTTATATCAATCCCAATGAACAGTTAATGTTCATCTTATTGATCTTTCTTAATTTGTAAGCGAATAGTGGGGTCATGGGTAATGTACCTCTCCCTCGCTGTGATCATTCCTTTGATTTAGAATAGTGGGGTCATAGGTAATGTACCTCTCCCTCTGCCTCTCAGGAAATCATCTCAATCTTTATATTATGGGGATGCTGAAGGAAGGAAAGAAGGAAACCAAAATTTTAGAGATTTTTACCTTCCAGACTTGCAAGAGGATTCCGATCCCTTGTATACCAAGCCCAAAGACAAGCAATAGATGTCAGGTTAGGTTGGAAATCAGCATTGGTTCTTCCAGACAATCATGAAAGTGTTGACATAGGTGATCGGTGATCCACTTTAGCATCTATAGTACTTTCTGCGATCAAATAAATCTAAGAATGGTGCTAAAGAGTGGTAAGATAAAAAGTAAGACTTCGAAAATTTTTCCCTTTCTTGACTCAATAAAACCAATTTTTGAAAACTATTGTCAAAAAGATCAAAAAGAGGTAAAGTAGCATCAGTAATCAACTCCCCCCAGACTTAAATCATACACTGTCCGCAGTGTATAATCAGTCGGAGTTAGAGCATAAGAAAAAGTAATTATGTGTAACTGATATCGAAAATTGGAAACGATATACCTGACCGATATTGGTATCGATCGATGGTGAGTCGCCATCATCGATAGATGCGTGGTTGTCTGTGTCGAGCGATATCGACTGGTCGTATCGGTCGATAGGTATGGATCGTGTGTTTATCTTCCTAAAAACAAATTAGTTGCTTCTCTGGCCTGTGAAGTTTCTGAATCCTCCTTGGTTACCTGATCTCTGAAAACCGGCTCCACTAATCCAGTTGACGTCTTCTTCTACCATTTCTGGATCTTCCACTGCATAGATCTGCTTGTTTAGGAGCTTCTGAATGTTGTTTAGCTGTGCTTTAACTTCATTGACGTACTTCTTTCCAGGGGATGATGTAGTCTTCATATAGTTTCTTGTGTTGTTGCTGGAAGCTAAGTTGTCAATTAGCTTGATAGCATTCTGAGGATTCCTGGTGGTGAAGTTGCCATCGCTAGCTGTATCAAGGGCTCTCTTGAAATCAGGGCTGATGCCTCTATAGAAAGTGCAGAGCAGTTGTACTTGGTTTAATCCGTGGTGTGGGCAGTCTCGTTGGTAGGACTTGAATCTGTTCCAAGTATCCTTGAATGATTCTTCAGGGGCTTGGGTGAACGTAGCAATCTTCTTCCTCCAGTCTTCAGCGCGTGAATCATCAATGAAATTGCGCAGGAAGGCGTGCTTGATATCATTCCAGGTGGTAAGGGAACCTGGTGGTAGTTGTCTTAGCCACTGCAAAGCTTCTCCAGATAGAGAGTACTTGAAAAGCTTGCAGAAAAGATAGTCTTGAAGGACTCCTTTTGCTTTGACTTGGGTGAAAAGATCCTCGAACCTCTCCAAATGGTCCATAGGATACTCATGGGGCAAACCACAAAAAGGGATTTGGCTGATGATGGCAGGAGGTAGGATGGCTGATCGGTTTGAATAGAACTGATCGGGTCGGTTGAAGTCAGCCAAAGTTCTGGTCTCCTCTACAGATTGAATGACGCATGTAGGTGCAGTCTCTTCAATAATGATCTCCTTCTGATCATTCAGCTTCTGACCTGCTGCATTCCGCAGGTGACCATCTTGGTCACGCAGGTCTCCATTCTCATCGGGTATGAGAATCATAGGCGCTACCATGTCTCGCCGATTAGTATCGATCGATGTCAGATGTGGTGTATCGATCGATGTCAAGTGAGGGATATCGGTCGACGAACGGTTGTTGATGTCGATCGATTACGTGGTGAAGGTGTCGGTTGACGAACGGTTGGTGATCATCGGTGAAAAGGGTGTATCAGTCGATACGATGGTATTCGTATCGATCGATGCGGAGCGTATGTCCTTGCGGATGCTACGCTCTAGATTGTTGGGATTTTCAGAGTACAAAAGCTGCTTGTTCTTGTTGCTTCTGGTACTGCTGGGCATGTACCTGAAAGAGACAAAAAGAAAAAGAAAAAGATTTTGTGTCAAAAGATAGAAAAATAAAATAACAAAAAACCTAGACTGAATCAGATTAAATCTAATAGTGATCTTAGTTCCCCAGCAAAGGCGCCAAATTTGATATCACTCAAATTACCCTAAGGAGTGAATTACTCTCATCAAAAGAGGTTCAATCGTAGTACTTATGAATCGAATCCACAAGGAACTAGAGACACAAAAGATATAATCTATGTGATTAAGCTAGGTTGAAAAAGGTTTAAAACAGTAAATAAAATGGTATCAATGGTAAGTTGCTAAAGATAATAGGTTTTGGTTTTGAAAACAATGAAGAAAAATAGTTAGATTCAAGGTTACTATTCAGAAAATCAGGATTATAGATCTATGGATGTCTTAACGAATTGCTTGCAAATATATGAGAACTTAAATCCTTAGACAAATCTATAGCTGTCGCTAGTTAGACTCGTCCATTGATCTGATTGCTGATTGCATCGATCGATTGTTCTATCGCAGTTTTGATCGATATAAGCTATCGTCGATCGATACCCTAGAAGAGTATCGATCGATAAAGTATCAGATCGGATCAAACTATTGTTCACCCGAGAATTTCTACAAGACCGGCTATCCCACGTGCCTTAATAGAGTCTGAGTTTAGCCAAATGATTTTCAGGAAGATGACTATTAGATTAGTCACTCCAAAATCAATACTCTAGGTAGCAAGTCTAGAGTAAGCATTAGGGTTCATTTGGATAATGAATATAACAACTCAACAATCCATAGTTGGGGCTAATCCCTCATAACTATTTGAACCCTAAATCTAACATATTAATCTACTTAGACATAGCCAAGAGATTCATAGCAAAAGAATAAGAAGAAAAGAAATGCTTTTATTGCTAAATAGAATAGAATACAAAACTTGGTTTTAAAACTTCATTCAAAACTCATATCCCTAAAGGCTCATAGGCATAGGTATAAATAGGGAGTACAATTAGGTTAAAAAACTCGTCAGGGGCAGTCTTGTAATTTGGTGAGAACTTGGGCTTCAAGTTGGTCAAATACATCTTGCTCATCACGCTCTGTATCGATCGATGGTACATTGCGTACATCAGTCGATGGAGGATCTCAACTTCAACTTCTACGGAAGCGCCATCGATCGATTACACGGGGGTGTGTATCGATCGATATGTATCTCTTATATCGGATCTTCATAGTCATCTTGGAAAACTCTTCTTTAAGCACCAAAAGGCACCTAAATCATCACTTTACCACAAAATGCTCCTGAACCTGAAAACATACCTAATAGACTCCAAAACATAGATATTTATTATAAAAACATATAGAAAATGTGACCAAAAGCGGGTCAAAATCATGGTCTATCAGCGGCCAGTCTAAACTTTGCTTCCTCGCGCCACAATCTGAAAGATCTCACTCTTTCGCTCTTCGGTTCACGAGCATCCGCTCTCATTCCTCCGAATTACATTCGAGAATGAAACCGCCCCGCAAACGATTCTGCACGGGCTCTGCATTGAGCTTCTTAGGATCTGTCTCCTTCGAGTAAAAAAAGACAACTTCCATACAAAGGAAAGTTTATACGAAACTTTCACCGTATAAATCAAAAATACTACGGAAAAATGTTTTCTATAAACACGAGCATACTTGGCATATCAAGCTCGACAAACGCTACTTGGCTATTGTCCGATCGCGCTTCACTTCAATGCCAAGTTTACAAACTGACTCGACCTTTTCGATAGCACGAAAGTGTCGTGCTCTAATCCTCTACCAAATACGACCTTGGCTGTGCGGATGAACACAACCTTCACGCCAAGCCAATACATTCAACGGATAATGCAAACTTGTCGAAAATCGGCTAAGTTCTGCATTCTCGCGATTTACTCTATTCCCAAAGCAAGTTGCCTACCAAATCCAACGTATAAGAAAACATTCGTACCAGAGCTCCTAAAGCCGTACGAATCTCGGAAGGTCAACACTTCACAAAGCACTGTAACGAAAAACGCTTCATTTTGGGGAAACAACATACGCGACCTCTCAGTCCTAATTGCTCTAGCACAAATCATAAAACTACCTAACATCCAAACAGGAATGTAAGTTTTAATTGTGAATATCCGCAAACGAACGAAAGTGTTCCTGCAAAGCAGGGTTAAGTCAAAACCCTCACAGCATCGCGCAACATCTTCGAGCCCGCAAACGTTCCGAACACGAAACACGGTATATAAAATAAAAACCAACTTTCGGCACTGGGAAACGTCGCAGACGCCCGGAGATTAGTTTTTCGACACAAATACCTTCCTCGATAAAGTCATTTTCTTGGAAGACCTAACAGTCCGTCCGCGACTATAAAATTACGCAAAAATTCTTAACGTACATATCCTTCGCGAAGGCCAAAACAACATAAACATCTATCACCTAAAAAGTTTGTTGCTGATCACAACAAACTCGCAACAGTCCTTAACAAACTTAAGTTATCTCGCAGATATAGCTCTCGAACACCCGACACAAGGGTAATAGCGCTATAAAAGAAATCCAAACTTTTGGTCAGCACTTCCGGGCAACTTAGAAATTGTTCCCGGTGAGATGCTTGGTTCCAACCAGACGAATCATATAAGCCGAGAATATATCGCGGATTCTAAATCGGTATGGAATCAGGTTAACATCGCAACATGCAAAACAAAAGCCGACTAGTCATCGCTTAGCCTCAATCCGAAAGTAAACCTAGGTCTTGCCCTAAACCCAGCACACTGGTCGCTAACGTCTCAAGGCATGAATCGAGATCCTAAAGGCATGTCTCTTCGTCTATATCTAAACGCTCACTCGATTTACTAAACATCCTAAAACGAGCAAACGAACTAGGCGATACACTAAGGGAAAAAGTAATGTGAGACGACAACTCACGGACCTCCCTCAATATCAACTCATATTCTTCCCGCTACATTCATACGAATTAAAAACACACTCTTAAAAATGCAAACTGATTTTTAATAAAGCCGCAAAAGCGGCCGGGACTCAGAGCCTCACACGGCCAGTCCGAAAACTATAATGGCCACGCTCGGCCAGACCAAACGGCCTACGAGGCTAGTCTCAAGGCCAGGAAAGGTCCAGATGCCATCGACATCAATATGCTCGATAATTCCAACACGAAATATAACTAGACCGTAAAGGTTTTTCTAGGAAACAGGTCATACGAACCTTAACTCCAAACGAACTACGAAAGGCTTGATCCCCTCAAAAGAGTACGTAGGCAGCCTTCAGAAGGCGCAGCCCTAATCTTAAACGCTTTCCGCTCCCTGGAGAGTGGAAAGATCACTTTCAACGGACCTTTCCAACCATTAGTTCCGCCTAACTTAACGAAAACTGGCTAACCACTCGCAAGAACCTTACGCTAAAGGCTCAAGATTCTAGCGAGCTGGGGGGCTAACTGTTGGTGTCAAAATCGGTCACGGCGGAATCAATGGCAAAAAGTCTCTGCAAAAATATAAAAGAAATCGTTTTTATAAAACTCAAAGTATCAATTTTTTAAAACTCGAAGAATCGTTTTATAAAACTCGAAGAATCGTTTTATAAACCTCGCGAATCGTTTTATAAAACTCGAGTATCGTTTTATAAAACTCGAAGAATCGTTTTATAAAACTCAAAGAATCGTTTTATAAAACTCGAGAATCGTTTTATAAAACTCGAAGAATCGTTTTATAAAACTCGAAGAATCGTTTTATAAACTCGAGAATCGTTTTATAAGACTCGAGTGTGGGAACCGAGATTCACACTTGTCGATTTCCGTTAAATAAGGAAACTTAGGAAAACCCTAATTTCCCAGAGGAACCGGATCGCTGCAAAAGCCAACGACAAGTAACCAAATAAATGCGGAAAAAATATGAAAACGCAATAAAACGAATTTATAAAGAAAGTCGATCTTATTTCTGATTCGCGTAAGAGTGTTGCGATCATTACAAGGAATTACAAAGGCCTTGGCCGTAGGGGCCATCAGCAAGTTACAAACATAAAACCCTAGATCTAGTCGAGTCGCAGCTCGATAACGAAAGAAGGAAAAAGATAGGAAAAAAGGTTTGATTGATTTCGGACTGAACCTTATGAAAGGCTGCCTACGTACCCCTTTCGGGGATCAAGTCGAACGTAGTTCAGTTGATAGAGCTGGACCAGAGATCGAACTGCCTGGGCGAGTTCTTCCAGTAATTGAGCGCCAGTCAAAGAAACCGAACTTGTCGAGAAAAAGCCTAAGTTTCTAAGTGCGGAAAATTCTAAGTCTAGAAAAGTTGTAAAGTCTCAAATGAGAGCTCCGGATTTTGTCCCTTTGCTTCTGCCCTATGCCTCTTGCTTATATACTCCCTTCCTAGGCGGTTTAGTCTTTCCATTTCGCCCAGATTCGAGTTTAATGGGAATCTTCCATTTATCTCGATCTTTCCTTTTTTCCCTCGAAAATCTTCTATTTATCCTCAAACTTGACATTTATCTTCAAGTTTGACATTTATCTTCTTTCTGTGAGTAAATCGCCAAAACGTCGTCGTATCTTCGGGTTGGACTTCGTTTAAAGTCGCGAGTGGCTTTTATCGCGTTTTATGACTTTCCGAGCCGTTTTGCGATAAATCCGTTTTACGACTTTAGACGAGATCGTTTCCTGATACGATGCCGTTTTTAGATAAGTTTCTCGAGTTAATCGTAAAGCTAAGCAATGTTCGATGNAAAACGTCGTCGTATCTTCGGGTTGGACTTCGTTTAAAGTCGCGAGTGGCTTTTATCGCGTTTTATGACTTTCCGAGCCGTTTTGCGATAAATCCGTTTTACGACTTTAGACGAGATCGTTTCCTGATACGATGCCGTTTTTAGATAAGTTTCTCGAGTTAATCGTAAAGCTAAGCAATGTTCGATGTTTCGATTAATCATTGCCGTTTTCTACGATGTACTCGAGGTTTTATTAAAAACGCGTATTGTACGATTTTTACGAAAAATCTCGAATAAATCGTATAGTATTGGCAATAATCGGTGTTACGTTTAACCGTTGCCGTTTTATACGATTTCCTCGAGTTCTTTTTGAGAAAACAAAGTTTAACGGTTTTTATCGTAAAACTCGAACGATAGGACGGATCGAGACGAAACGGGAGACATTTCGACCGTGATTCGAAATACGATCGTGTTGAAGGACGTATGCCTTGAATCAAGGATGTGGGAGATCGAGGCTCGGGATAGTCGGCTCGACATACGGCGAGCTAGTTCAGCTTGGCCAGGTCGCCATATGGCGAACTACGCGATAAGAACCTATGGGGCAAAGTCAGTACCTCTTAGTTCGCCAGCAGGAGGTCCGTTAGTTGCCCCAAGGGTTCTTATCGCCTAGCTCGCCATACGGCGACTGTGAGGGATAAAACTCACTTCTTAATTCAGGTTAGGTTAAGGTTGGGGAGAAGACAATCGTGGGCTGAATCCCTTAAGAACTTAGAGAATGAATTATGATTGTATTGATGAATAAGATTTACAAAGATGATTTTGATGAGTACAAAGAATATAATCGAATGATTTGAGAGTTACAATGTGTGTGTAAATTTGTAAAAAGCGTGAATGAATCGAGAGAGAGAGAGCTTTTCTCTGATCTCCTCCTTCTCCTTAAATAGCTCTCAGCCACGTTTGAAGGATCCTAACCAACTTCCGAGATTTGCTCCGTGAATTGGGGGATTCTCAACAGTCTCCTTTTGACCGGGTCCTGCGCAACCAGCCTGAGCTACTCTTGTTAGCTCCTTGTAAATGAGGTCCGGAGCTCTCCTGTTAGCTCCTTGTAAATGAGGTCCGGAGCTCTCCTCTGTGACCTGTTTATAAATGAGGTCCAGAGCTCTCCTCCGTGACCTGTTTATAAATGAGGTCCGGAGCTCTCCTCCGTGACCTGTTTTGTTGACGTTCCTTCCTTAGCAAAAACAGCCTCCGGCTTCTTTTTGACTCTTTCCTCAAAAGATTAATTGCCAATGGGCTTACAGTGGCCCATAGTCAACTCTTATCGTTCTAGCCCATTAGTCTCAGCTAGCGGGCCATATTTGGGCCCAACAGTTGCCCCCAGCTTTCGAGATGAGACCTCTTTTCTCGGAAGCTAAAGCTCAACCGCCTGATCTCTATCTCTTTGTTGAGATAGCGACTATGTCTTCGTG
>CAKOAT010199599.1:0-99142 GCA_932364175.1 Eruca vesicaria subsp. sativa
TGCAAAAATATTTTTCATATATTCACATGCTACTCTATTTCATATTGTATATTTTTCCTCAATTTTTTACCTTGTAAATTTTTTACTATGAATTTTTATATACAAAAAGGGTAGTGAAGGTCCAAAAGTGCCAAAATTTGATTTTATTCTAAGGGGACAATAGTTGTGTTTTTTGGTCCCCTTTTGGCAAATTTCCCTTATTTTTATTACAAATATTTGAAATAAATATTAAATTTTCAAAAATAAAACCAAATCGCAATTAATTTTAATAAAATTTCTGATATTAAAGAACAGATTAATAACACGAAACATTTGCTATCTTTGTATACATAAAATCAAAATAATTAGTTTTAATAACGGTTTTACAGTCTTATTATAAGTATTAACAATTGCATAGACAACACCGCTATTGTTGTTTATTTTAATATAGCATACGACTGTTCCGCTATCGAAAGTGTCGGACCTATTATGACGGACGATCTTAGAGCGTTTTAAGGAGCGCTATGGTAGCGATCTCATAGCATTTAACGTCCGCTATTAAAACCCACATTTCTTGTAGTGGTAAAGTCTTACTACGAAATTAGGAGGAATGAATTTGTTAGTACGAAATTAGGAGGAACTGGATAGAAAATATCGAATTTAAATCAAAAACTTGTTTTGTACCTACATTTCCTAGCAATTTCCTTGTAAATGCTCAGATTCAAAAATTTCTATAAATACCACAATTTGTGATTCATTTGAAACACACCAAAAAAAAAATCAGCTATAAGCTTGATCAAACACAAAAAATGTCCGGTCCGGGAAATATTTTCGAGTTGCGGAAGTGGATGTATTCACACAGAGATAATAACGGGAGGGTGGCGAAAGAATTTCTCGAAGGGTTGGAGATGTTTATGCATCAAGCAGATTCTACACCACTCACGCAGGAAAGTGGTAAGATGTTCTGTCCTTGTCGGAAATGCTGCAAACAAAATTAGGCCCTCGTGAAAATGTTTGGAAGCATTTAATAAATAGAGGTTTCATGCCATATTATTATATTTGGTATCAACATGGAGAAGATGATGCTAGTTGTAGGAATGAAGGTAACAATAGTAATAGCAATTTTCAGGTTGAACCAGTTGATCATTTGCGTAATGAAAATAGCCATCATCACCAAGAGGAACAAATGGTAGATTGTGATAGGGTTCATGATATGGTAGGTGATGCATTTGTAACTCATGATGATGATGATGTTGAAGAACCTAACTTAGATGCAAAAAGTTTTATGAAATGTTGGAAGCTGCGAATGAGCCAATTTACAGTGGTTGTAGAGAAGGTCTGTCTAAATTGTCGTTGGCTGCTAGAATGATGAGTATTAAAACCGATCACAATCTACCTGAAAATTGTATGGATGCATGGGCAGACTTGTTTAAAGAGTATTTGCCAGAAGACAATGTGTCTGTTGAATCGTATTATCAGATTCAGAAATTGGTATATATTCTTGGGTTGCCCTGGAGATGATAGACGTTTGCATCGACAACTGCATGATTTACTGGGGAGATGATGAGAAGTTAGAAGAATGTCGATTTTGTAAGAAGCCACGATTCAAACCGCAAGGTCGATGTCGTAATAGGGTACCGTACCAAAGGATGTGGTACCTACCAATCACAGACAGATTGAAAAGATTGTACCAATTTGAGGAGACTGCCGGAGGGATGAGATGGCACGCCGAGCATACTCAGACGGATGGAGAGATGACTCATCTATCATATGCACGAGCCTAGAAACATTTTAACAATGTACATCCACATTTCGCTAGCAATAGCCGGAATGTGTGTCTTGGATTATGCATTGATAGATTTAGTCCATTTGGAATGTCTGGGAGACAATATTCATTGTGGCCGGTCTTTCTTACACCGTATAACCTGCCACCGGAGATGTGCATGCGACGAGAGTTTCTATTCATGACCATATTAATACCTGGTCCAAAACATCCAAAAAGATCTCTCGACGTTTTTCTACAACCACTGATAAAAGAGTTGAAAGATTTGTGGTCAACAGGGGTGAGGACATATGATTGTTCAACGAAAACAAACTTTACGATGCGAGCAATGCTTTTGTGGACCATAAGTGACTTTCCTGCATATGGGATGTTGTCTGGATGGACTACACATGGGAGATTAGCTTGTCCATATTGTAATGGAAGGACAGATGCGTTTTAGTTGAAGCATGGTAGGAAGACTAGTTGGTTCGATTGTCACCGTCGATTTCTTCCCGTTTACCACCCATATCGAAGAAACAAGAAATTGTTCAGGCACAAAAGGGTTGTCAGAGACACTCCTCCTCCATATTTAACTGGAGAACAAATCAAAGCGCAAATCGATTACTACTGTGCTCTAGAAACAGCTCCTCGTGGTGGGAATTGGTATGTTCCCAGTAATATGCCTGATTCTTATGGCGTTCGGCACAATTGGCACAAAAAGAGTATATTTTGGGAATTTCCATATTGAAAAGATCTTCTTTTGCACCACAACCTCGATGTGATGCATATAGAGAAGAACTTTTTTGAGATCATTGTGAACACTATATTGAATGTCCCAGGGAAGACGAAAGACAACGTAAAATCATGGTTGAACTTACCCGATATCTGCTCAATGAGTGAGCTACATATAAAGAGTAATGAGCAAGTTCCAGTTCCAATATTCAGACTGTCATCAGAAAAAAAAGTCTGCGTTGTTCAACTGGGTGGCTTCAGAAGTGAAGTTCCCTGATGGGTATGTTTCAAATCTCTCAAGATGTGTTGAGAAAGGGCAAAAGTTCTCCGAGATGAAGAGCCATGATTGTCATGTCTTTATGCAGCGACTACTTCCCTTTGCATTTGCAGAGCTACTACCGGCAGAAGTACCTGAAGCACTTTCAGGTAATTAATTAATATAATACGATGATATTATTAATTTATTTCTATATATATATATACTAATGTGGATAATTTTTGTTTTTGTAATATATAAGGAATTGGAGTATTTTTTAGGGATCTGAGCACCCGCACTCTTAAAGTGGAAGTTGTCCAACAACTTCATGAAAACATCCCCGTCTTAATCTGCAACTTGGAGAAAATATTTCCGCCTACTTTTTCGACGTCATGGAACACCTAGTTGTCCACCTCCCGTATGAGGCATTACTTCGTGGACCTGTGCATTATGGATGGATGTATCAGTATGAAAGGACCATGAAAACTTTGAAAGGAAAAGCCAAAAACCTAGCAAGAGTTGAAGGTTCTATTGTTGCGGGAAGTTTGACGGAAGAAACATCACATTTCACATCGTACTACTTTGCACCGAAAGTACGTACAAGGAAACGAGCTCAGAGAAGATATGATGATGGTGGTGTCGTGCCGACATATATGGAAGACGATGTTCCAGACATCTTTTGTCAAATTGGGCGATTGGGTGGGAAATTGAAAGAGGTTTGGTGGTCGAGTGATGAAGACGTCCATAGTGCACACCTTTATATTCTTCTTAATTGCGAGCATCCATTGATTGCTTATTTTGAAAGGTAAATATATANATATGGAAGACGATGTTCCAGACATCTTTTGTCAAATTGGGCGATTGGGTGGGAAATTGAAAGAGGTTTGGTGGTCGAGTGATGAAGACGTCCATAGTGCACACCTTTATATTCTTCTTAATTGCGAGCATCCATTGATTGCTTATTTTGAAAGGTAAATATATAAACATACACACTTATATATATATATATATTTTTTTTTTTTTTTTCAATATATAACATAACATATATGATTTTACAGCAAATTTGTGACTCAAGTCGAGAAAGCAATACCTGGTATATCGACAACTGAGTTAGACAAAAGGAAAGATCAACACTTTATCACGTGGTTGAGGAAACATGTATTTATTATTACTTAAATTTTATGCATACATTACCACAAAGTAAGTCTAATGTCTAGTTATATTACTTTTTGTTGCAGGTTGATTATGACGATCTTGAGTATCCCGCATGGTTTCGCGAATTACTTCAAGGTCCAGTTGCAAAGGTCACTACATCATCGATGTATTTCACCCGAGCCTATACTTTTCATACCTATGACTATGGTAGACACCGGGCGATAAGTAAATATGGAATATGTGTGAAAGGCGAAGCAAATTTCTACGGGATCTTGCATGAGATTTATGAAGTTCAATTCCCAGGTATGAGTTTGAAATGTGTTATCTTCAAGTGTCAGTGGTACGACCCCGTCGTCAACAGAGGTGTTCAGATTAACAAGAATGGTGTAGTTGATGTCAACGGTGGACGAAGGTACAACAAATTCTTTTTCTTTAATATCCAGGTTTCGAGTATTAATTAATTTTTACATTGATCTTTATTTTTGTAGGTACAACAAGTTTGAGCCTTTCATATTAGCTTCCCAAGAAGATCAAGTTTGCTTCATTCCATACCCTCGGAATACTACCTCGGGAATAAACTCGTTTGCTGTTATCAAAGTTACACCTCGAGGATGAATAATCGCTGGGGAAGAACCACCATTACAAGAAGAAAACACCAATGACATCGAGGAACCTGAAGCAAAACTTGATGACATCCTAATCATTGATCCGCATAATCGTGAATATGAAAATATTCCTGATCACTCAACGGACGAAGGTGTAGAGGACGAGTTTTTAGAAAATAATGATGTTTCAACAGATTACGAGAATGTATCCGAATGAATTATGTATGTTTATAAGTTTGTTCAATCAAAAAAATGAATTTGGATTATATATGTTTTAAATTTGTTTAATCACAAAATCAATTCGCATTTGGAGTTTATGTGTAGAAGAGGTTAGGAGTTTGGTTGTAGAAGAGGGTATAAGTTAAGGAAGTTGTGATTTGGGGTTTGGGGTTTCGAGATTTACAATCTCTTTCCTCGTAAATCCCTAGTAATAGAAAATGCGGGCATAGCTGTTTCCTCGTAAAGTCCTAGTAATACCATTACTAGGACTTTACAAGGAAAAAAACGCGGGCATAGCTATTTCCTAGTAAAGCAGTTTCCTCGTAAAGTCCTAGTAATGGTATTACTAGGACTTTACGAGGAAATAAAAACGCGGGCATAGCTATTTCCTCGTAAAGCCCTAGTAATGTTACTAGGGCTTTACGAGGAAACAAAATTCCTTATATAAACTCGAGAAATCCGATTTCTCATTTGTAGTAAACTTCTCTCTGAATTCTCTTAAGGTTCTCTCTATTTCCTAGTTAGGTGATTAGATTAGAGAATTTAGATTATGTGGTTAGTTTAGGGAATTTAGATTAGGTGGTTAAGTTTAGGTGATTTGTTTAGGTTGGTTTACTTTTTAACTGTTTTTTTAAATTATACGGGAGTTAATGTTTTGTTTTTCTTTTTTTTTAAAAAAATTTAGATGGTCAGAAAGAGCAAGATTGCTAAGGCTAAGACGCCTCTTCAGGAGAGTCAATACGGAGATCTTTTCGGGCGTCAGTCTGGTCCCGGTTCATCTTCGTCAGCTCCCGGCGGTTCATCTTCGATTCCGGATCCTGATGCTGTTCCCGAGACTCAGGGAGTTTTTACCGCGTCCCGGTTTAAGCAACCACCTCCTCCTCTTCCACCGGTCGGGGTTCATCCCGATTTGCAGGTGCCGCCGAACGCACCATTTGCGGTGTACACGGTGGAGGATATCTTGGCCCTTCCAGGCAGAGAAGGGCTGCCAGAGTTAGATCATATCTGACGGGACGGCCACAACGTATTATGGTATGTTTTAATTTTTAAATAGTGTTTTTAATTTAATTATTTCTTAATTAACAAAATATTTACAAATTAATCTAATTAATGATTTATTTGTGTCTTTCCAGGTTTGGTCTTGATGGATGTGTCGCAACTAGCGTCACGGACTGTATCAAGGGATACTTTCCCGATGCAGCTCCAAACTGGAAGAAGACGGCGAGCCACACAAAATAGACGTGGTTCAAATCGTTCGTTGTAAGTTTAATTAATCAACTTAACTTATTTTTAATTATTTAAAACTATTAATATTGTTGAACTAATTCGTCTCTTATTTTTGCTGTAACCAGAAATATCGTTGGTCTATTGGGATTCACCAGCGGGTGAAGACGGAGTTTGAGGGGAAGGCAAGAGCACGATTGCTCGACATGGTCTACAACTGGAAATGCGACTTTCAGGTATGGATTTATAAATTATATATATATATATAGTTTTAAATCATTAATGTATTGACTTTAATTCTAATTATTTGTTGTTCAGGTGGATGGTTACGAGGACGGGAAACCCGATTGCCTCACAACCACGGTGTGGGATGGCCTCATCAGCTATTGGGGGTTGCCGGACTCGGTCAGAACCTCCAACACAAACTCCGGGAACCGCATGACCAAAGACGAGCATGGCAACACGAAGATGCTTCACACCACGGGTCGAAAACCTCACGGGAGAGTTCGTCTAGACATGGTAAGATGATTTTTAATAACTATTTAACTCTATTTGAATATTCAATTAATATTTAATTTTAAAAATTATTTTTAGGCTAAAGAGACAGGAGTTCTTCCATCTCCGAAAGACCTTTACGAGAGGACCCACCGGAACAAGGCTGGGCAGTTTGTAGATCCTGCTTCCGATGGATCTACAACGAGGTTGTTGCCCGAATTGACGAACGCCAGACCCAACTGACTCAGCAGACTGGGACTCCAGTCATATTATCCACTCTTGAAGTGGATAAGATTTACGAGGAGGTAAATAATTTGTTTTACTATTAATTTTTATTATTTATTTAATTTTTTTCTTAACGTTATTAATATTTTTATTTACAGGTCGCCCCTAGGAAAAATGGGCGTATCGTCGGGATTGGCTCGGTCAACGATGTCCCCGCAGCGACATCGTCTTATGCTCAGGAACAGCAAGATGTCAATGCTCAGCTGCGCTCGGATTTGAAGGCGACGCAGTCTCATGTGAGTTCGCTCACCCAGCATGTGACTTGTCTCACCGATGTCCTCGATATTTTGGCGGTTGGAAACCCACAATTGGAGGAGATGTTGCGTCAGAGACGGGAAACCGGAGGGCTTCCAACCCAACAGCCTCCACCATCACAGTTAGAGCTGGCAACCAACTTTGGAGAGGAGGAGGATTTGGTGAGCCAGGACGATTTCGTTCGGCAATTTCACGAGCAGTATCCGTAGTTTTTTTTATTTTTAATTGTATATTATGAATTTTAAAACTTAATTGTATATTATTTAGTTATTTATAATATATTTATTTTTTATTTTTTATTTATAATTTGATTTTTATTTTTTAAAAATATATTATTTATATTTATAATCAATATTTTTTAATAGGGAAAAAAATATTTCGAAACAAAATCCTCGTAAAGGTTTCGAAGTAATGTCCTCGTAACGTATTACTACTAACTTACGAGGAAACAAATTACTATGACATTACGAGGAAACCTTACGAGGAAAACCTAACCACGCGTATACAAGGAAACTTTTCCTCGTAAATTAGCTAGGACCTTACGAGGAAAAAAGCTTTACGATGAACGTGTTTCGATGAAACGTGTTTCGATGAAACGTGTTTCTTAGTAATTTCCTAGTAAATGGTCATTTACTAGGAACTAACAAGGAAAACTCGTCCTAGTAATGGACGAGTTTTATTGTAGTGGTTGTTTCCTATTCTCAAACTGATCCTACATCAATTGATACACTGCTCCATCTCTGTGTAATCAAGCCTCCAAAAATCTCATAAATAACCTAATCTATAAAGCCTCGACTTCTCCTCCGCCATCTTCGTTTTCTTCATTGTCTTTCTTTCGATGAGATTTTGTTTGGGAAAATTGTCATTTAAATCACGAACTTTCAAATTTGGTTGAAAAAAAACATACACTTTTTCTTGGACCATTTAAAGCACCAACTTAGTTTGAATAGCCATTTTAAACCTCAATTTAGTTTGACTAAACCAAATTAAACACGACGTTAACTCGGGTAACAGATCGATTAGACGGAGTTAATCGCCGTCTCTAATTTCTGTTAAGTCTAAATGACGTCGTTTTAAAAAATTTAAAAATATTGCATCCAAAGGTAATCGAACCAGTTACCCGAGTTCAATTCCCTTCGGATGCAATATTTTAAAATATTTTAAAACGATGCCGTTTAAACTTAACGGAAATTAGAGACGGCGATTAACTCCGTCTAATCGATCCGTTACCCGAGTTAACGTCGTGTTTAATTTGGCTTAGTCAAACTAAATTGAGGTTTAAAATGGCTATCCAAACTAAGTTGGTGCTTTAAATGGTACAAGAGAAAGTTCATGTTTTTTTCAACCAAATTTGAAAGTTCGTGGTTCAATTCCCTTCGGATGCAATATTTTTAAATTTTTTAAAACGACGTCGTTTAGACTTAACGAAAATTAGAGATGGCGATTAACTCCGTCTAATCGATCCGTTGTCCGAGTTAACATTGTGTTTAATTTGGTTTAGTCACACTAAATTGAGGTTTAAAATGGCTATCCAAACTAAGTTGATGCTTTAAATGGTACAAGAGAAAGTTCATGTTTTTTTTCAACCAAATTTAAAAGTTCGTGATTTAAATGACAATTTCTCGAATTTGTTTACCAATCAGTTCTCTATTTTGTAGAATTGAGTAATTGGATTGAAAAAGTTCAGTTTTTTTTCTTGTATTTGATGTTTATTTTCTTTCTTTTTTTTTGAATTCTCTGTAGAATAGTGGCTGATGAAAATAATGAGATAAAGGAGGTGAAGTTTGTAAGCTAATTATATCCCAAATCCTATTTATTCTTATTAGCTTCTTTGTATAGGTTTTAATATTGAATTTTACAGAAATATTGATAACAAGCCGGTGCAAGCTCCGATCAATAACAAGCCGAGGAAACAAGAGGAATTAAATCTCAAGAAAATCAGGTTCTCATCTGTCTCTGAAGAATAATTGTAACATTTAAAAATAATTGTAACATTTACGTTTTTAAGTAAGTATTAACATTCCAGTTCATTTTCTTTGTTTAGAGGCCATGGTTTCTCAGGGAAAGTCTCTTAAGAAGCCAGAGGAAGATGGATTCACCACTACAAAGAGAGGGAAATTTATAACTCACACCACAGCCTGAGTCGTCTCTTCCTGCTCCGTCCAGAAACGTCAGAGAAAGACCCACCAAGCAGACGCTTAACTCCGTCACCGTTAATTTGAACACTTTATTCTCAAGTAAGTCAGCATAATATTCTCACTGATACTGATACATATAGTGTGCGTTCGTTGATGTATACAACGAAAATAATATTATATTATTGTTGTTTTGAATTTTGAAAAAATAATTATTGGTTTCAACCCAAAAAAAGAAAATTTAATTTACCAGTTTTTAGACTCCTCTTTGCTGGTCTTCTTTTTATTGAACATTTCATTTCTTGGTGATTGTTAGGTTATGGTGCAAGCCACTGTTTTCGGATGAATCATGTCTAGATCACGGGGTAATTCCAAAATCTGGTGTTGGATGTAGTGAAGTTTGTGTCTTGAAAATTCAAAATTTCACATTTTTAATATGTACTTTTAACAGAAAACGTGGGAGAGGCCAGTTCACGTTGGTTATGTGTCTCAGATCTCTTCTCTTACTGATTCTATACTTACGGACGGTGATCGTTGAGACTGAGCCCAAGCTATAGAAGTTCTATAGTTGCCCAGGGACTGGGACGGGGACCGGAAACTAGGACGGGAACGGGGATGGGAAACGTCAAACTTAAAAACTGTAGATACAGGTACGACATAGAAACGGCTATATATATATATATAAATACATATAATCAAAATCTTAGAATCTCTCACATATGATTCAACAGTTTTAAAAACAGTTAGAAAGCAACAGACTAAGCCAAACATCTACTACTTATATCACCAATATTAAAATAAACAATTAAACAAACGATAATATTAAAAACTAAATATACATCAACAACAAAGCAAACCCACATCAAACAAAACACCATTAAAGATAAGAAGACACAAGAAGAAAACAGAGAAAAGGCATGTATGTTGTTTATCATCAGAAACAACATGAAATCACATATTCATATACAGAAAACACACAGAGAAAAAAACCTCACGAATACTCTATTAAAAGGGCTAAATAAAGCCACCTTAGAATATCCACATGGACAAAAATATTCTACCAATAAGAAAGCTTGAATCATCCACGTCGGATTGGTTTGTCTGACTCGTTTATTACATTAAATTCGAGATTTGGTTTTGGTCTGAAATTCTATTCTGGTTTTTGGTTGATTTATGGTTTGGTTTATTTCTAGCAAATGGGCAATTCAAGAAACACGAGATATATCTTAGGTAGAATAAATTTCAATTCTACTCTACATAGATAAAATTATATATCGAAATTGTTTTTTCAAAAAACACGGGTGTTTATTTTTTGTGATATAGTTATATGTTTTTACACCTATAATATACTATATTTATATATTATAATACAAATTTTGACTGTGTTTATTTTTTTTGTGATATTATTATATGTTTTTACACCCGTAATATACTATATATATTATAACAAAAATTTTGACTAATTATTAATATGATTATATATATATATATATAAATGAAACCAGTTTATTTTCTATATCGACTGATATGAATATTCATTTCTATATAAATGAAACCAGTTTACTCTATTAAAATGGCTAAATAAAGCCACCTTAGAATGTCCACATGGACAAAAATATTCTACCAGTAAGAAAGTTTGAATCATCCACGTCGGATTGGTTTCTCTGACTCGGTTATTACATCAAATTCGAGATTTGGTTTTGGTCTGAAATTCTATTCTGGTTTTTGGTTGATTTATGGTTTGGTTTATTTCTAGCAAATGGGCAATCCAAGAAAGACAAGAAATATTTTAGGTAGAAGAATTTTCAATTCTACTCTACATACATAATATTATATATCGAAATTGTTTTGTCAAAAAACACGGGTGTTTATTTTTTTGTGATATAGTTATATGTTTTTACACCCATAATATACTATATATATTATAATACAAATTTTGACTAATTATTAATATATATATATATATATATATATATATATATAAATGAAACCAGTTTACTTTCTATATTGACTGATATGAATATTCATTTGTGACATCTAAATTTACTCAGTAAAGATAATGTCATACAAACCACTATGAGTTTGTATGTTTTTTACAAAAAACTAAACATTGTATTTGTGTATTATAATTTCTCTTACTATTCATTATTTTTTTAAAAATATTAACATGTGAAATTTAGGATTAAAATTTGAAAGTTATTATAATCACAGAGTAGAAAATATATATTAACCACCTTTGCAAAGCATATTGCGATTGATTTATTAGATAGACATTATATTTATTGTGATATTGTACCAAAACCAACAAAATATGAAAGGTTAAGATTTTGTAGCTGTTTGTTTGAATATTCTGTCCACTGCATTATTCATTTGTTCCCAAATTCAAAGGAAAATGAAGATTTTATAAAAATATTAGCTGATTTAAACGTTATTGTTGGTATATGTATTTGATTTTTTTTTTAATTCTAGATATTTTCAATTAAAATAAATAAGGTTTTTCCATTAATCATTTTCGACTAAACTAAATAAGATTTTTACATTAATTATTAATACTAGAGATTTTAGTATGATTTTTTCCATATATTTAAATTAAGTTTAGATTATTTTATTTGAGTATATATTTTATACTTAGATTAATTACACTATATAAAGTATCAAGCAACTTTATAATTTTATTACATTTGGTGACTACAATTGTAAAACTGTTGAAATTCAAAAAAAAATTCGTTATGAAAAAATCCATGTTTAGTTTAGTTTTATGCGAAATAATCATTTTATTTTACTATAATAAATAAAACGCATAAAAGTTAAAAATAAATAGCACCTACACACTTTAAAGTATTTATGTCAAATTTTTTTAAAAAAAATTTAAATTAGTAGAAAATGCAAAATATTAATTTACTATAGAAACAGAAACTATTTCTAATTTTAAATTGTGTGCTAAAAATATAAAATATAGCAGAAATATTCAAATATAAATATATAAAATATGAGATAAATAAGACTATTAAAAAAAATTATACACATAAATTAAAGTATAATAACATAATTCATATATTTATAAATTATAAATTTAAAGTACATAATCCTCGCGTAGCGCGGAAAAAGAATCTAGTGTATATAAAAATCAGAAAGAAACAAGAATAAACATGCTTATGTGAGCTATGGTTGAGAGTTAAAAGCGAAAGACATGAAGGTAGAAGTGGAAGAGACTATTGACAAACAACCTTTTTTTATTTTCAGAATTATTAGAATAAACAAATTAAAAGCAAATATGGTCTAACTTTGCACTTCATAACACAAAAATCAAACGGATACGTCTCCGTTGTCTTGAAACGTTTCCAAGACGTCTATGTTCTCTTATCAAACCCGTCCCCATTAAGCCATGCCGTCCCGGGTTGACCATACATGTGTTGGGGACGTTTCCTAGGAGTACCCAAGCCGTACCTGTCCCCCCAACGAACCCGGTACGCGAGACGGCACCCAATTGACGTACCCGTGCAACCTAAATTTGAGGTTAGAGTGTGTTACACTGTTCCAGGAAGAAAGAACAAACAGAAGAGACCTATCTTCATCTGCAGAAGTGGCAACTCTGGAAGAAGCCACGAAGTGACAAAGATGTTTAACTATGAGATTAAGCAAAGACGATATGCAAGATTCTCAATTATTGGTTATAGTGGTTTTAATAAACCTGCAAAGATATTTCTTTTTATTTTGGTTGCTCTGTGTGAAGGTTCAGTTTTGAGCAATGGAGGAAAGCCGCTGAGACGGAAACGTCTCATTACCTTCTGCTTTGATCGGCGAAGTAAGACTTTCAGTCTAGAATGGTAAGCCCGATATCAGGACAATACACTAACAAGTTTGTATATATTGGTAGCTAATTTTAATATAATCCTTATTCAACATATATTGTGTTCTTTTAAGCAAATTGATTGTCGTTATAGAGCTTGGATACTAACTGACGCATGGACTAGATGGATCAAAGATCTTTTTTTTTTTAACTTTTGATTGTCGAGTCAACAAAATGATTTGTCGTCTTTTAAAAAAAAATTACAGGTCATCTACAGATGATGGAATGATCGCGGATTGATCTCATAAATTTGGTGTTGGTGTCATCATTGGCTTAAGAGTCTTGCAACAATGGTATGTGTACCCCTATTTTCTTCAAGCGTGGGACTGATGAAGTCATATGAGTTCGCTGTTCAGTTCTTTGTTGCTTCTTCTGTTGCATTGAGTTCTCAGCTTTTGGTATATACCATTGAATTTACATGCCAAAGAAAATTTCAGAATGATGTCAAATGTATGATGAGTATGGTTATCTGAAGAATTACTCTGTTATAACAAACCAAGCTGACACCAGACATGCCGTTGGTGCTGGTGTGTTGTGTGGGAAGTCAAAGAAATAGATAATTCTGTTTAACTTCAACTCACATAACTTCTCTATGCCACAAAAGTTGAGTTTCAGAACAGAAACTAACCATTGAAACAAAAACTTACTATAAAACAAAATGTTTGGCTTGATAGATAGTTAAAATAATCCTCACATTTTCATGGTGATTATCTAGAGGACACTTCTGAGTAAATCAACATATTTACAGTGAGTTTGCGACATGTTGCACATTAAGTTTGAGGCTAAGATGAAGATGTCAAATATGAAAAGGTTATGCTGAGGTCTTAAACTTAGTGTTGTAGTTTTGCCCCAGCGGAGACGATTCTTTGCTGCTTCTCACAAAAAGTTATGGTCCAGTGTGTCTACTTGGTGTCCATGATTTGTATCTACGTGGCAGGTGATGATAGAGATAGAAGAGAGAGAAGCAGAGACATGCACATAGACCTTTGAGATAATCATAGAGATCATCACCACGATAAGAATATACACATAAGCATAGAGAGGGAAAGAGGCAAGAATCATGGTCATTACTATGACCATGACCGGGACAGAGACAGATAGGACTCGGACTTATATCCGCTATCCGATCCGGGATTCGCTCCGATCCGCTCCAAAAAACAGATATCCGGAGAATCCGAATAGTGATTTCACGGATCCGCCGAATCCGGATCCGAATCCGGATAGTGAAATTTTCAGTCCGGATATCCAGATCCGGATCCGGACCCACTAAATATTTAAAAATATTAAAAATATAATTATATTTATATAGGTATATTATATATGTTTTATTAAATATAATTAATACTTAATTTTGTTAGTAAAGTCTATTATTTTAATTTAACTTTTTGCAAAATAATATTTTTAATAGAATAAATAAATACTAAATTTTGAACTTTTTTTTAATTTTTTTTTTAAATAAACCGAATCCGGATATCCGCGGGTATCCGAGTTTTAGTCCGGATATCCGCGGGTATCCGAGTTTTAGTCCTGATATCCGGATCCGGATAGTAATTTTACGGATCCGCCGAATCTGGATCCGGATCCGCCGAATCCGGATCCGGATCCAAATATCCTAAAATACCCCGGATATCCGATCCGTCCCACCCCTAGAGACAGATAAAAATTGTAAAGCAGCTACCGTAGCTACCGTAACTAAGAGAAATATATAATTGTTAGCGCTTTGTAAATTTAATATAAAAATGGGGACAAAGTAAAAATAAATTAGAAGTAATTTTTTTTTTTGTTTTAAATAGAGAAAGTCTTACTCTAATTATTACTTTTGGAATAAATAAGCAAAAATTATTTTACAATTGATTGTCTAAAAATGAAGTAATTTAGTTGAAAAGTATTTATTCTAGTTTTTTTACTTAGGCATATCATAGAAAACATTCAATATTTTCTCTATCAATGAAAATCTTTCATTTTAACAAAAATTAACAAAAATAAATTTATAATAGATTATACCAAATATATTTATATTCAGATACAAATTCTAACATAATCTAAATTTAACTAACATATATGGAGAACAACCCGAGCGTAGCCCGGGAAATATATCTAGTTATTATTAAATACTGCATAAATTGTGTTTGTGGTTTGTTATTATCTACTACTAGATCCGTTCCCCGGGCTACACCCGGTTTGTTTGTTTGTTTTATTAATTTTTTTTGTTATTATTAAATATGTCTATGTTTAATTGATTATAAAATAAGTTAGTATTCTAAATAAACTCATTTTGTTAACTGTTTTTCCTAGTAATTATAATATGTTGAAAATTATTTTGTGTTGTGTGTTTTATTTTACACGTTCATGATATTATTATACTTTAGATTATGCGTATAATTTGATGTATTTATGTATTGGTGTCATTTATCTTTTATATTATTTAGTTGTATGTGGGTGTATTTAGTGTCAATAATCCTAAATATTAGCGAATACGAAAATGGTGTTAAAAAAAAAAAAAATCCAAGTACACATGTGTATTTGAATAGTAAACGTTTTGATGATTGGATAAAATCTTTGCTTTCGAGTTCCCCTCATGTGTTTTATGGTTCTGAATACTAAGTTCTCTCATAGTTATCTCATGTGTATTTGGGGTGGGTTGTAGACTGTTGGAAGTTAACGTAAACAGCAGCAGTAAGCTGGTATTGATATGGTGAGGAAATTTTGGGCTGGTAAAAATTGTGTTTGCAGATTTGTTTAGAGTGTTAAGTTCAGAGCCAGTTACATATAAATTTCTGTGTTTGCAGTGTTCATGAAGTTAAAAACCTGAGATATAGATTTTATATAAACTGAGGTAATGAGAGACTTAGAACTTGAAAGTATAGACTGCAGCTAATACTGAGAAAGAAGTCTGCTAACCACATTGAAGTTATGACATTAATACCATAGCAAAACATAAAAGTCATTGTGCTTACAAACGATAGCTAGATGATTCCTCACCGAGAAACCTAACAAAAGATCATACATCAACCAAATCTTTGAAAGTACTAATAAAACCTTCTACACCCCGTTGGTTCTATTGTGTCATTTGAACATGAATAGATGGGGATACCTTTACCGACAGTTTCTTTGTCTCCTAGTAACTTCGGAACCTCATGTTGAAGTGTCAAGAGCTGGTATATGAGGTTGGGGAAAATCAGCTTTGTGTCCGAATCTGTTAAGCGGACCATGTCAATCACTTGGTCATACACAAGATGACCAAAGTCGTCTGGAATGCGCTTGGCAAGAGCGTATAGAAGCTTGAGGTGGTTTTTTATCATTGCATCAGAATCTGGATCTGGTAGCCAATTCAACTCACAAATTCGGTACAGAGTCTTAAAGGGGTCGACCATATCAGTGATGTTAAAACCTCTCCACGCATAGCACTTGTCTCCAGTGAGAAATGTGATAGCTTCCTTTAAAGTAACATAACTCCATCTGTATAAGTGTGGAACAGCTGGCGTCATCATCAAACTGTTGATCAGTAAAGGGGAAAAGTTGAACAGATGTCCCCTAATAAGAGCATGCTCGCTGTGGAAGGGTTTGTTAGAGATGAATTCTCTAACAACCCTAGGACAAAAGCTATGCACATGCATAACAGTATATGACCAACTGATTCTATCTATAACCCTAAACGCGTCACTTAAAGAGGGATCAGTAGGATCTAGAGAATCTTGAACTACAAATCCACGAAGATGGAGGAAACCATAATTTCTACTGGTTTCATCATCACGATGCCGGAGATGGTATCCTCCGATGATCGGAATAGTTCTAGAGAACAACCGTTGGCCTCTCTCTAGATGTTCTCGAAGGTTAGGAATGGAACTTGAGGCACAAATAGGCATGGGCGAAAAAACCGGAACCGAAGAACCGAACTGGAACCGAACCAAAATATCCAAAACCAGAACCGAACCGAGACCTTCAAATATCCGAACGGTTCTTATATTTATATATCTTAAATAACCGAACCGAGAACCGAAAGGATACCCGAATATATAATAATATTAGTTTTATATACATATAACATAATTAAATATATGATTTTACTTTAAAAATTTATTAAAAGTATTCAAAATAGTTGAAGATAACTAAATAATTATAGAGTATCCGAACTACGGATAATTTTATCTGAAACAACTAAAATTTGTATCTAAATCATTCTAATTATTTGATATTTTATCCTAAATAACCGATAATTTATCCGAACTACCCGAACTCAAACCGGAACCAAATGAGAACCAATTTTCTAGGTGTTTTATGGTTCCTAGTTTTACTATCCGAACCGAACCGAACCCGGAACTATCCGAACCAAATCGAAAATAGGTTAAGTGGTAAATGGATCCTCTAACTCCCTACCCGAACTACCCAAAACCCGAACAACCCGAACCAAACCGAACCGATACCCGAAATTCCCAGGCCTAGGCACAAACATGGTGGATTAGGGTCGATGGGAAGAGAATTGTTTCCTTGGTAGAATGGGAACAGTCTAGATTTTCCCTCGTATAGAGGAAGACGAAACACTCGGTGGCTCACAATTGAAGAAATCGACACTTGGCAATGGAGTAAGGCTTTGGAAGAATATATTGTATTTTTTTCCATATACATTCCGATGTGTGAATTTAGCTTACTGGTGGAGTATCACCTCGTATATGTTCCGCATTTGGGTTCGAGTTCAATGTACAACAATTTTAATATTGTGGCTATATGTTTTGTGTGATTCATAGAGTTTACATAGTGTGTCCTTATCGTGGTGGTAGCGTACCCCTTCTATGAGTCCCGGAGTAAGTGTTTGAGCATTTGTAGGTAAACAATATTTTTTTAGCCTATCTAAAATTTGAATTCTAGTATGACGATAATGCATCATCAATAGATTGTTATTCATACAGTTTACGAATTGTGCTCTTGGCCTACTGGTAGCGTAGCGCTTGTATGAGTCCCAGACTAAGGGTTTGAGCATTCTCACTTGTACCTTTGTTATATTTTGTGTTATAAAAGTAAGCAAGTAAAAATACTTGAGGTAGCGACTGTTTTGAATTTTGTTCTGCAGGTTTTTTTTTTTCCTTTTTTAATTATAATTAGTTGTTTTTTTTTTGTAATTTCAGGTCTAACTTTACTCCGGTTTAAGGTTGAATGGAAGACGGAATGTAGAGAATAGGCGTAAAATTACTTATAAAAATTATAATTAATTTTCTTGTGTGAATATAAAATAATCCATATTTTTATATGTGTTGTTTATGATATAGTTTTGTTCTTGCATTTTGGTAATAAGTTTTTAAATTAGTTTAAAATATCAAAACTGAGTTTAGAATACAAAAACAACACGAACTATTATTGTATTTTGAGCTACATATATAATTTGTAGTTCTAATTCATGTATAGAACTTGGCTCTTTTTTTTAAAAAAAAATTCCTTGTTAATTTTAAAGATTTTGTATATCTTAAGACTTAATTCTTTGTTGTTTATATATATGTTTTTAAATAAGGTAAAATGTTTTGGTGATTTTGGGTTTAAATTTGGAATATGAAAGTTATAATACTGGACGTATTATTTCAGTTTAAGATATAAGAGATAGTTTTTTAGAAATGATAATATGAAGGCTTTTTCAAAACCATTACTATTATTATTTATTGAATTTTGTCAGAGTGAAAATAGTAAATCACTAAAACTAATAATAAAATAGAAACCCATTTATAATTGTGATACTAGAGGCTCTAAACATTAGTCTCCCTACATATGGGACAACTAATGTTTGTACGGAGCCATTCGTCAATGCACGGGAAATGAAATTGATGGCCGCAAGAAAGAGAACATGTGTAATTTCCATTGTTGAAATTCCCAAACCACACAATGCATGTGTTGTAATATTCTTCCATATTTGGAGGTCATGTAGTTCCCTGAAGGTCGGTTATGATAAGGTCGACGTCAAGTCTTGCAGCTGCGTCTGGGTTGTTGTCCATGATTGTTAGAGTAATTTCATTATCAGAGTTTATGTCGACAACGCTGGTTGTTAGTATTTTCATCACGTATTCCGAAGTCTTATGAATAAGCATTGTGGAGTCTTCAGGCTTTATCTGATGGTAAGCTAACATGAAATCGATGTACTCTTTTTCATTTTAATTACCTTCACAGTCGGTGACAATTGGTAGCTGAAAATCAATGACTGATTGTTGTGTACTGGGTCTGTGGATGGACCTTTAGCGTTATCCTGGGTCTGACTCCAGGAGGTTTAGTTTGGTGTGAGATTTGATACAGCAGGAGCGGTTCATTATTCATTGTTAGGTTGACTGGGGCGTTTGTATGTTTTATGTTGGTTGTCTTATAAGTCGGTCTTATAGAGAATGAGGGTGAGTAAGCTTGCGTTTGTGTTTATTTCTTGTAACATATCGTTGATGAAGACCTTAAATGTGGGATTTTTTATTTTGACCAGATGTAATGGCGTTTAATTTGCAAACGTATGAAAATTAGGTAAGTTGTTATTGCATGACAACATTATTCTTACGTTATCCTCTAGTCAATATAATTATGAAACTATAATTGTAATGCAGTTAAATTCCTATATTATTTAGTTAAGAAAGGGCAGTCGAATTATATAATACGGGTGCATGACGTCTATCGTAATGAGAACTAGATTTTGACCCGCACTTGAAAGCGCAGAAACTTTTTATGATTAAAAATTTATGTAATGAGTTTTGTCTTAATTTAAATAATGTTTTGGGATAAAATCAATTCACCAAAATTTGTGGTTATAATTTTTATTTATTAGTTTTTAGTTTTAGTTTTTGTTTTAGATTTTGTTTTAGATTTTGGTTTTTGGTTTTTAGTTTTTAAGTTTCTTTTTGATTTTCAGCTTTTGATTTGGTTTTTAAGTTTTAGACCCGCTGAGTTAGTTTGAACGGATATTACTAACAAACAAATCCCAAATAATCGAATATCTAATTTAAAACTGAAAAGATGACAATTTTTTTTTAAAGAAATTTGTAATAGTTTATTTTGTAAATAAATAAAAGCAAAAAAATATAATCTGTTTTTCAGTTTTTTTTTTTTGGATTTTAGTTTTTAGAATTGATTTTTGGTTTTGCTATACATTTTTTTAAATCAGTAAATTATTTAACAGAAATAAAAGAATAAATTATTTAAAAGTTACCACTGAAATTTATCAAAAAAAAGTGATTGTTATTTAAAATTAAAAAAAAATACATTAACATGTTTTAAGGTACATGATTTAAATAAATAATTAATAATAGATAATCTTGTTTTGTTTAAAAAAATTAAATACCTTTTGGGCTTAAAAATAATAACTGATTTTTTGATCCATTAAGGTGAAAAGTTTATTCAATGTTTTTGGAGTTTTTCCTTAATACTAAGCTCAAAAACTAAACCATATAATTTGTTTTAAATAAGCCCAAGACTATATCCCATAAATAACCATCAGTTTAATTTAAGTAATGCGGTTCAATTAACTATATGACTTGTATTATTTGTAACACTCTAGAAATAGTCAAAATTTAAATGACAACTTGTATTAATAGATAAAAAGAATGACTCTATTTTAATAGAATATATATAGTATTAGAAAAACGTGGAGTAGTAAGGGGAAGTGGGAGGAAGTGCGGTACTAAAAAGATCAAATTTCTGGGTTTTGAAAGTGTTAGAATGAATGCCATAGTATTAGATTCTTCAATGGATACTAAAATAGCTATTACTTCAAATGCAACTTAGGTTTGTGAAACACTCCTCTGTATATTAATCAAACCTTATTAATTTGTATTCATAAAGTGCATAAATCCATGAGACGTTATCAAGAGAAGTCAAGTCATTTGTCTTAGTTGGGTACGTGCAGAAGTGTTTTCCAACAATCAAAATGGCCAGTCTTCTAAGGCTAGCTGTTTGTAATTTTCCTATTGAGCAAATAAATAAGAACCTACCATACGTAGCATTGCAACCTTTGTAAAATCAGACTTAATAATTAAATGTATATAATATAGCTTATTTTATCCGAACAATATTCAACAGTTTGGCACTGTGTATAGTAGATTTTAGTACTTGTTTAAAAAACGAACTTTATATTGAACCAGAATGTTATTAGCACATTCTTTTATTCTAGGAACGTACTAAAGAGTAGCTTATACGATCACAAATAAAAAGGTAAAGAGAAAATGTTTTTGAAGGAGAGAAGATATGTAGCTGCAATCTGGATAGTATGAAAAAGACCTTGGGAATAATGAAGATCAAGTTTTTTTTCTTTTTGAGCAAATAACGATTCATATAAGAAACTTTTCGAGTCACTCTACAACAGAAGTAGGAACAGAAATGGAAGATAAAGCTCCTTTAGCAATAGAGTCAGCTTCAACATTTACTAAACGCAAAACATGAGAAAAAAAGATAGTGGTGAAAGAGCGAGCTAACAATCTGATATCATAGAGAACGCCTTTCAAAGCCACATCTTGTCCTTGAGTCTTCAAGAGCGTAATGAGGTTTTTGGAATCAGAAAAGATCTGAATACTGCTGACATGTGAGGATAGAGCAGCGGACATAGCCGCTTTGACAACCAATGCTTCAGCCACAAGAGCTGAAGGAACAAAACGCCGGTGAGAGGAGGAGCTTTCTACAAAGGAGTTGTTGGCATCACGAAGTAACCAACCAATCCCGCAGTTTCCTGTTGATTCATCCCAAACTGCATCTGAAAAAGATGACCAAGTATAAGAGTTAATCACTGATAACTCCTCAATTGAAGCGGGAACCACACACTATGGTAATAAAGGCTTTTCAACACTAGTTTGAGCTGCCTTCCAAGCTCGTGCGTCTTGCAAAATTTTTAGAACGGTGGCTTGTTCAGAAAAAAATCTATCTTCAAATAGTAGTTTATTTCTATTTGTCCAGAGACACCAGAACACCCAAGGATAGATCGGTGTGCTTCCAAGTCCTGAAGGCGGCAGTGAGATCATCTTCCTACACTGTTGGAGGAGTGAGGCTACGGAAACCGTATCTACCACCGAAGGCTTGAACATACTTGGTATAAGATCCCAAACCTTGGAGGCAAAGGGACACTTCAGAAAAACATGGAGCTCTATTTCTAAAGCTCCGCATCGTTTACAAACCGGGTTAGCCACTAAACCTCTGCCAGATACACCCTTTCCAATTGAAGCTGCGGTCTTCTTGTGACCCATTGTAGAGTTTTGCTACCTCGTAACCTGACTTGGTGGAGTATTTGCCATTCGCATTTGGTAGCAAAACTCTCTCATCTGGTGCTTTCCGGGAACTTGGAATAATTTTCTGAATGTGAACCTCATACTGAGGTAGTATCGCTTTGATCAACTATATCCCAATCATAAGTTCCTGTGAGAAGAAACTTATCAACTTTCCAACCTTAAGTCTCTCGAGTTGGAGGTCCAATAGGTGCCAGAGGCACGCTTGTAGATAACCATGGTTCTCTCCAGATATCAATCTCCGAACCTGAACCCACGGCCCATCCAATGCCTTTAGCCAGCAGGTCACGCCCTACAAGAATTCCACGCCAGCCTTGAGAAGCGCATGATGGACTCTGGGAATCCATGAAAGATGAGTGTATGCAGTACTTTCCGAGGAGGATACGAGCCAGTAGAGAATCAGGGTTTTTCAAAATCCTCCATGATAGTTTCGCTAACATTGCATCGTTAAATTGTGCAATTTCTCGAAAACCTAAACCCCCAACACTCTTAGGTTTGGATAGGTTTTGCCATGAGACCCAACACATCTTCCTAATATCCGGAGTCATGTCCCACCAAAATCTCGTCAACACTGATTGAATCTGTTTGCACAGGGACAATGGTAACTTGAAACAAGACATGGAATAAGTAGGCATAGCAGCCATGACTGCTTTCAACAGCACCAGTTTCCCAGCTCCCGAAAGAAATCTGGAGGTCCAATTATGGGACATTTGCCGGATCCGATCAACTAGCGAGGCAAAAATATCGCGTTTCTTCCGACCAAAGTGCTCTGGTACGCCCAGATATTTGTCGAGTCCTCCTTCATTCAGAATCTGGAATTGATCTCTGATCCGCCTCTTTGAATCTCCGGGTGTCTTTGAAGAGAAAGTTATGGCAGATTTCTCCAGGTTAATATACTGGCCCGACGCTTCCTCATACTTCTTCAGTATCGAGATTAAATCCGCACAGCTCTTGTGATCCGTTCTACTGAAGAACATAGTTTCATCGGAAAAAAGTAAATGTTTAATTGCCGGGCTATTACGAGCAACTTTAACCCCGACCACATCTCCTTTCTGCTGGGCCTTCTTACAAAAACCCGATAAAACCTCTGTACACAAAATGAACAGATATGGAGATAACGGGTCGCCCTGTCGGATACCTCTCGAAGGTACCACTTTTTCTTGCGCTGCTCCATTGATGAGGTAGGAATTTGATACCGAGGTAACACATGTCATGATCCAAGAGACCCATTGTTCATGGAAACCAAAACGGTCTAAAACATTGCGCAAAAACCCCCACTCTATACGATCATACGCCTTACTCATGTCTGACTTAATGGCCATACTACATCTGATTCTGGCCTCAGAGTGTTGAAGATAGTGGAGAATTTCATGAGTTATAAGTACGTTATCAGAAATCACCCTTCCCTTAACAAAGGCAGATTGATGATCCGATATCAGAGTAGGGAGGAGCGGTTGTAATCTCCGGGTCAGTAACTTTGCTATGATTTTGTAATGAGTATTACATAGCGCGATCGGCCGATAATCTGGAACCTTCTTTGGACCCGTAATCTAATGAAGATCAAATTTGTAAACTCAAATTAAGGTGATACGTATGGAAAAAAAATTTGTATATAAGATTTATACCTCGCATCGTCCCGTAGAGTTAATGTGTTAGTCTTTCCCCAGGTTGACATGTTGTGCATTGTAATTATGTTGGGAGCAAGTTATATGAGAAAACTTTTTTAAAAAGTGATAGGGAATAAATAATTTTTATTCGTAATACCTCGGTTGGCGGTAGACATCTGAATATTTTTTTGTAGATTATATTCTTCATCTTCAACTAGTTTGAATCTTCGTTTTTAATGATCGTTAATTCTACTTTCCTTGTTACCCACAAAACGGCTACATAAAGCTGACCGTGTGCAAACAACGGATTAGGTAGATATAAGATGACTTCCTTTAGGCTTTGTCCTTGGCTCTTGTTGATTGTCATTGCGTAGCACAATCTAATAGGGAATTGTCGCCGGCGTAAGGTAAACAGTAGCTTTGTGTCCTCGTGCAAAAGAACAATCCTTGGGATGAAGATTTCTTTTCCAACGTGTGAACCGGTTATAATTTCAGCCTTCAGGACGCGGTCGCCTATGTGGGTTAGGATTACGCGGTCACATAATCCTTTTCTCTGATTTATGTTTCGCAAAAGCATCACTGGGGCACCAAATTTCAGAGTAAAGATATGCGATGGCAATCCTGGAAACTCGAGGGAATTCAGATACTCAACTGAGTATAATGTTTCATTTTGGACTGATTTTAGTGTCTGATATCTCAAAGCTATCGTAACTATAGTAGTCCCGTGCCACCCCTTCGGTCTATGAGATGGTGTAAGCATTGATTTCATCCACGGTTTCGTTACGAGGGGTTAATATACCTTATCAGTGTATGAGGTTTGTGAGATCGTAGGTTCTTTGACATCTCCGTATGCCGTTTCAACAACTTGTTTCAAAGGATCATCATAAGACTGGTAGATCAATGAGCTATATACATTGATCATCTGTTCATGGAAGTCCTCATACTCATTTTCTGATTCTGGCTGTGATCGACCTTCCCCGACCTGAAGGAGCCAATCAGAGAACTCCTTCTTTTTTTTGAATTATACAGAGGTATCCTGGCCTCACAGAAGTGATCCAGACTAGTCACGTGTTGCCACGTGTCGGTCCTCTGTCCCTGGCGATTCCGAAATGTTAATTCCCCAGTGGCCGGGATTCGAACTCAGGTGGCGGTACTCACAGCTGTAAGCCCTTTACCACTTGGCTAGAAGCCCCGGTTAGAGAACTCCTTCTCGTCATGCTTGACTCGCATATTTGTTTTTAAAGCGAACTGTTGACAGTTTGGCCAGAGGTAGGAGTGACATAACTAAGCCAATATTGATTCCGCTCTATTTCCTTGTGGAATAAGAGGTAGAATTTGTCTAAAATCACCACCCAATAGAACTGTCTTCCTGCAAAAAGTTTGATCTTTCATGTCTGGATTGTTTGGACATTATATATTTCAATGTTTTGTCCAACACCTCAAAAGCATGCTTATGGGTCATAGGTGCCTCGTCCCAAATTATAAGATTTGTCTTCACGATTAGTTTACCCAGCATAGTGCCTGGTTTTATATTGCAGATCTTATCTTCAGAGAGCTTTAGTGGGATATTGAAGCGTGAATGTGCTGTTCTTCTGTTAGGTAGTAACATTGTTGCTATTCCTGAAGAGGCAACTGGTAGAACTATTTTCTTCCTTGACCGAATTCTAGACATAATTGTCTAGTATAAAAATGTTTTGCCAGTACCACCTGCTCTGTGGATAAAGAATAGGTTCCCATCCATTTTATCAACATAGTCTAAGATTGAATCTTAGATCGCACATTGCTCAGCATTAAGCTGGTTGTGTAGCGTACTATGTCTTAGTGTCTCCTCGGCCACATCGTACTCTAGTTCTTGGTTCCACAAACTGTTACCCATCTCCTTTAATAGAACAAGTTTGATCTTTGGCATGCCGTTAATATCACTTAATGAGCGATCATGCATGCGCATCAGCTTTTCCACTTCGATTTAACATGTACTGATTCAGAGTCTCATCATCGAGCTTAAGAGTTGAAAGACCCACTAGCCTTCACCTCTTGTGAAGAATGTCCTCGTTCATGAATTTCCAAGATTCTTCCCATAGTTGTTTAGGGCTTGCAACAAAGCAGTTGGTAAGGAACGTGAAAAACATATCACGGAGTTGGTATGGGGTACCCGATCTAGCCGCCTCTATCATACTCTCGTGCCATTCTAGATATTGTCCAAATAGACTCGTGCGTAACAAACTGATTTGAAGTCAGGATATTTAACACCGTTGAATGTTTTGAGCTCATCATAACTTATAGGAACCTTGATGTTATTTATGAGGATCCTTAGATAGTAGCGATCACCTAATGACGGATGGACAACTACGATTCTCCCAATAGTTTTACCTTTCTTTCGTTCGGTCCGGACCTTTGTACTATTGTTCCAAACAAAATATTCAGGTATTTGAACATATGTTAACGTTCGGGAAAACTCCGACCTTCTACATAAGACCATCTATTCAGTGAACATCGTTTTTTTAAATACCTAGCCGTGCTGGCGTATCCCGGTCTATGCATTAAAAATGTATATTAAATTTATAATTGTATGAAAGATACATGTGGTCATAATTTATGATGTTTACCTTTTTGATGGTGATTCGTTTTGAATGCAAGATGGCCATCCTCATGTTACGTGCATTTTTGGTTGACACTAAACAGCATTGAAAGTTATTAACCGTGGAGAATATAATGCATGAGTTATATATTCGAGTAGTATTACATACCGTAATAGTCGAAACCTTCACATCCACATATATGATTAAATTCGAAAATTAGTTTGTTTTATGTATACGTATTGAAGAAAATATGGATTACAAACTTACAATCATAGAATTTTGGCTTAAACGTTGGTCGGTCATTAATCATATGAACTGCAAATATACATAGCTTTATGACTATCCAAAGTATTTTGGGAATTTTGCCAAAAAGGAATTAAAAACTAACATATTGTCCTCTTAGAATTATTTGATGGGTTATTGTCCACTTAGAATAAATATTACACTAACCCCATTCTAACCGTCTAATTATATAATTAATATTTTTTCTAAAAACAAATTAATTAAAAACAAAAACTTAATATTATTTTTGTTACTTTACATTTGTTTATAGGAAGACACAGCGCCACTACAGGCCGTTGAAACCCCACGTCACCTCTCTCATTTTCCTCACCAAAACAAAATGATTAACAATCCAATCCAAGGTTTCGATTTCCATTGATACCTTATATCTCCATTGATAGCTACATGGTACTTACTAGATCGATAACCAAAACTTTAGCTAGCTTTTCGGCTCCTAAACTGTAACATGCCAAATCTCAGACTTCAACTAAACTTCAAGGATCAGTGGAAGAGTTATGGTTTAAGGAGAAGGAATCTTTAGTTAATTAGGGTGAAAGTGATAGTAGATGTTTCTCCTCATACGTTATATATTTGACTTTAGTTACAATGAGTTTTTCTGATGTTTATGCTTCGTTTTTCTTAATTTGGTTGGCTTATACACGTTTTTCTATTTTTTGTTTGTACAATTGATTTCTTAAGTTTTTGAAAATTTGTAACAAATCAGACAGAAATTAAATTCTAACAGATTTAAAAAATTTAGAGAATATTCACTAACCATTTTTCCTAAATTTTCGGATGTTTGTTCACAAACCGTGGTAAAACATATATTCTACCAAATTTACCAAATAGTTGAAGCAGTAGATACATTATTTCCACATGTTCGGATAAAAGATATAATTTAAGAATGTATGTTCAACCACGGTAGATACATGGTTATTTCTTATGTTTTATGTTCTACTAAAACTTCAGAACAAAGAAGGAAAGGCGGATTTCTTATTCTAGCTTAGTAGATGCAAATGTTTTTGGTGTATTATGCATTCTATATCATTTAGATCAATGTATTGTTAGTAGGTTACATATTTTAAATCACCGTAGATGGTAGATCTATTTTACTAACACATTTACCTCATTTTTGAACTTATTATTCCAAACATTTTTTTAATCCAAAATTATTTTTCTTATATGCATAAGTTTATCTACTTCGTGTTTTATATTTTTCCTGAATTTTTATCCATGTAAATTTATTGATATGAATTTTAATATACAAAAAAGGTAATGAAAGTCCAAAAATGACAAAATTTGATTTTGTTCTAAAGGGACAATAGTTTACTTTAGTAGTCCTTTTTTGCCAAATTTCCCAAGTAATTTTGAAAACGACAATTAAAAATTATGCGACTAAGAACATAACTTTTGGTTTGCTGAGTGATCCAGATGGACGGCCACGTTTCCTCTTATGCATGTTTCCTCCTGAAATTTTGGAAAGGTTAAAACCCTATACATTTTTAAAAAGATTAATTTACAATTTCCGTTTAATTGAATACATTTTTAAGTTTAATGTGATATATGTACCGTTGGTGTAATAGTTTATGTATATGTGTTGATGAGAATGTGGAACTTTTTGCTGTAGATATTGACCTCTTTAGAAAAATCTTATCAAGATGATGGAATTTTGTTATTTTAATATTTAGCAGTTTTGTGTTTGTTTGAATTTGAAAATAGAAGAATTCTTGGAATATTTAGAGTTTTTAAATTCAAAAATGATCTATAATATAAAAAATATTATTTGCGATGTGCAATGCAATTATATCTTCATTTAGCTTAATTTGTAAGCGTATATATTAAATACGTGACATTTGAAGAGTTTAACTACAGCACTGTTTATTTTACATAAAATTACTTAAAAACAAAAAAAATGTAGTAAGTGATAAGGGTGGGACGGATCCAGATATCCGGGAAATTTGAAATATCAGAATCCGGATTCGTGGATCTGTGATTTTAGTATCCGGATTTGGATTCGTGTCTTCCGGATATCCGCGGGAATTGTGATATCTGCAGGTATTCAGATTCAGATTCGGATCCGTAAAAATACTTAAAATTTTTAAAAAATCAAAAATTCTAAAAATAATACATGAACTAAATATTTAAGCATAATTTATGAATATATATATATGACATATAGGATTATTAATATAAATTAGAATATTATTAAACTTATTTTATGTATAAATATTAATATATCAGATATAATTAATAATAAGATAAAAATTTCAATATATTTTTTAAAATATTCCGAGTCCGGATATGCGGACCTAAAAATTAAGATATCCGGATCTGGATTCGGTTTGCACGGATCCGAGATTTTACTATCCGGATTTGAATCCAGACACCCCCGAATATCCTTATTTCGAAGCGGATCCGGAGCGGATTTCGGATCGAATCCGGATCCCGGATAAAAGTCCCAGCCCTAGTAAGTGATCTTAACTTCTATGTGTGTGAAGCTAATTTACTCGACAGTAGGATAAGCCCTGTGCAATGCGCATGATGAATGTATGTAATTAAAATATAAAATTTTAGTCTTTAACAATTTAAAATTTACATATGATTGTTTTTATATGTATTTGGAATTTTAGAATTTTTATATAATTATATATCCGTAGGATCAGAAACAATTGTAATTAGAACTGTAGATCAAAGCTTAGAATTTATTGAGCCCGATTTCATATATCTTTTCACTTTTCAGTGTTCGAGTAATGGAAAATAAACGCAGTGTCACATGGCTTGATTAATAGATTATTAGCAAATTTCCTAATGTTTAATTAAGAAGCAGTTGGTAGAATACTTTCATTTAAAATATATAAAGTTTCAAAACTAATTTAATATAATTTATTTATTTGTCTAATAATATCAGAATATTATATTTCAAAAAAAAAATTTAAAGAAAGATATAACTTTATAAAAAAATTCTTTAAATACTAAACTATTAAAAAATAAAATTATGTTAAAAACTATATTTTCAGTTTTTTTAATAAAAATTGAAAATTGAAAATTAATTATGGTCATGATTGAACATAACCATAATGATTTAAAAAATTAACAAACTAAAAATTAAGTCAGTTTTATATCATGATTTAACAATTTAAAAATTAATTATGGTTATGAGAAATTTACATTCTCGTGTCAATCCTATCTATCTTCAATATTTTTATCTTTTTGTGTTTTTTAATTTTGGTTATTATTCGATATAAATATTGATTTTGAAATTTATTCTCATTTCGTTTGTTTGTTTTGGCCTGAGATTTAGAAAATGCTTAATATTTAAAATAATTAAAGAGATACGTATTTAAGTTAAGATCTGCACTTTATGCTTAATAAGTATTTTATATTTATTGTTGTTTTTTATATTTTTCTGAATAATATGAAATAATAAAATAATAAAATAATAAAATAATAAGTATATATATCAAATAACTAAGAAATCAGTTAATATGTAATAAATTGGCGTATGCATATAAATTTAACGATCACTCTTGTTTATTCGCAATTAGGGTAAATAAATAAAAAAAATCAATCTTATATATCGTATAGGATATATATAATTAAACTTAAATGATATTAACATAGATATATAACACACTTTTAATATGGATATTTATTAAATGAGGTTTCTACTCATATGATTTTATGATTATTTGCATATTTGTGTAACAAAAATATTCTTTTTCAATGTGAGATGTTTAATAGTTTCAATAATTTATGATCATTTAAACAAACAATGAAAGATTTCAAAATTAAAATATTAAGTTTTCAATATATGTGCAATGCAAATATCAAAAAATAAGTATGTATTTTCATACGATGTATAGTTTAATTTAAATGTTATGAAATATATATATATATATATATATACATATTAACATAAAACCTATTAAAATAAAATTATTTTTTCAAATGGTCGTATAATCATTGTATTTTAATATAGAAAAAAAATTTAAACCTTGATCATAAAAGTTTATGTGAGATTTTTAACAATTTTATTAATTTATACTCGTTTTGAAAAATTTGAAATACAATATACACAAAAATATAGATTTTTATTATATGATTAATGTAATTGTGTAATTTATTTTAATAATAAAAATAAACATAATGATAAAAAGTATACATATTGTTATCAAATCTTTATTGTTTAAAATCATTAATTGTCATCTATATATTTTAATCACATTAGGCATTCTGTATGTTTTATTTAAGCAAAGGTTGCGAAACAATAATATTTGATATTTGAAAACTATAGCCTGCGAAATATTATATTGCTTGAGGGTATAATTTTTAGATTATACTTTATGTTAGAAGCTATAGAATTATTTTATTTTGAAATAAAAAGAATAGAGAGGTGCCACATAGAATTGAGTTATTTTTAATTAATATAAACTTAAGGTTATATCTTTTCAAATGATTCTCAATTAATATATAGGGGATATGTTTTTAATGTTTCAATTGTATTGGTTGAAAATATTAGGTATATTATACGCCCATAAATATTAGATATAGGAAGTGCATATTTAAAACCTAAGCCACAAAAAACCCTTTGTCAAATCGAATGATTTTAGGAGCAATGTATAAAATTTTGTACACCTAATCGAATATACCTAACAATTATAATTATAAGAGATAAATACATAACGAAATAACTTTATTATATGATTTTATGAAATAAATAATTGGAGCTAGGTTTGAACAGGGTGCTGTCGCATGTAATGTCCTGATTAAGGACCCAAACGGCAGTCTAATATACGTGAATTATAGAGAATAGATTCATGTGATAATTTCGTTTTCTGATATTTTCATGTTTAAAGTCTAAAATTTAGTGTATAAATATAACTAATAGGAGAAAAGTGTGGAAGAGCTGAAAGAGAAGGTGGATCATTTATCTTCCAGTGATGATACAACTACGTAGGAAATTGCAGCAATTTTAAAGGAACTGTCTGACGTTTTTAAAGCGGAGGAAATATTTTGGAAGAAGAAAGGGACGACGATCTATTTCCCCACGAAAAATATCATATAACACCAAATGTCCACGGAAGTATGACCCCGTTCTATTTACCCCCGAGAATAAAGTTCACAACCTATTTCCCCACCAAATTTAGTTTAGTTATGATTTCTGAAAACCGTACTTCCATCTCCATTCTCATATAATAAACCAAACAAAACTAAACCAAGAAAAAAATAAAAACCCGACGAAACCCTGATCTGGATCAGAAGAGTAACCCGATCCAACAACCGAACTTAAAAATCTCCGACTGATTGAATCTTAATCCGGTTACTCATTGGTTTAACATGGTCTACAGTTTATTTACAAACAGTAAACCAATAAAAATAGATTTTGTGGGTTTTTAGATTTCGATCTTTATAACTGTGGGGAAATATCGTTATAACTTTAATTTGGTGGGGGGATATATTTTGAATTTTATTTTCGGGGGTAAATAGAACGGGGTTATAGTTCCGCGGACATCTGATGCTATATAATACTTCTTGTGGGGAAATATTTTGGAAGAAGAAATGTAGAATCTTTTGGTTAATGGAAGGAGATAGAAACACAAAATTTTTTCATTCCCTCACGAAACAGAGAAGAGCGAGGAACATGATTACATAATTAATGGATGAAGATGGGAATATTGTCGAAGATGAGGAAGGTCTTGTAGCCATTGCTATGAGCTATTTTAGACACATATTTCAATCATCAAACCGAATATAGAGGAAACACTATTTGAGGTGTCTACAACCATTACACCAACAGACAATGAGAATCTCACAGCCCCGGTCACTGAATGGGAGGTCAAATTGGCTCTTTTCGTAATGTACCTAGAGAAAGCCCCCGGGCCGGATGGAATGACAGCACTGTTCTACCAGCAATTTTGGGATATTGTCAAGGATGATTTAATTCTTATGGTTAATAAATTCTTATTCGAAGGTACGATACCAACTGGGTTAAATGATACCAACATATGTCTTATTCCGAAAGTAGATAAGCCCAATCAAATGAGCCAGCTACGTCTCATCAGCTTATGTAATGTTAGCTACAAGATTATCTCAAAGGTCCTATGTTAGAGATTAAAAAAGGTTCTTCCGGATAGGATTTCGGAAACTCAGTCAGCCTTTGTTGTTGGGAGACAGATATCTGATAACATTATGATTGCTCAGGAGATGTTCCATGCCTTACGAACAAAACCGAGTGGACGCAATAAGAGGATGGCTATTAAGACAGATATGAATAAGGCGTACGATAGAATGGAATGGTCCTTCATCAAGGCCACCATGAGAAAAATGGGATTCTCAGAAGTTTGGATAACTTGGATTATTCGATGCGTAACATCAGTAAATATAAGGTCCTCATGAATGGCCAGCCAAGAGGTAATATCGTCCCGGAGAGAGGTCTGCGACAGGGAGATCCTCTATCCCCTTTCATTTTTATTCTATGCACGGAAGCGCTCGTTAGCCTTCTAAATCACGCAGAGAATCAAGGAAAGATAACGGCGATGCGCATTACGCGTGCGTGCCCTTCGGTATCTCACCTTCTCTTTGCTGATGATATCCTGTTCTTTTGCAAGGCGGAGCCCCGTGAATGTGAAGAAGTAATGAAAGTGGTCAGAAAATATGGACAAGCTGCAGGACAATGTATTAATTTTGATAAATCATCTCTACTCCTTGGTAAGAGAATCAGACATGATGTTAGGCAAGAGATAAAGACACTCTTGAGATTCAGAATGAAGGATGGATGGGAATATACTTAGGAATCCCAGAGGATATCAGTGGATCTAAATGCAAGCTTTTCGCTTTCTTAAAGAAGAAGCTGAGGAACAGGGTTAATGGATGGACGGGAAGGTGGTTATCAAAAGGTGGCAAGGAAGTTATGATTAAGTCGATCCTGCTAGCACTCCCAAATTATGTGATGACTTGCTTTCTACTCCTGTTGGAGATATGTGATGCTTTAGCTAGTGCCATTTCACAGTTCTGATGGAGTTCGAACCCCCCAAAAAGAGGAATACACTGGTCAATATGGGATAAGTTATGCTTAGTTAAAGAGGAAGGAGGGATTGGGTTTAGGATGATTCATGAGTTTAACCTGGCGTTGTTAGCAAAGCAGTTATGAAGATTGGTACAATACCCAGACTCGCTGGCAGCTCGAGTCTTGAGAGGCTGGTATTATCGGTTGAGCTCGCCTTTGCGAAGCTGAATGTGAGTAGCCCATCGTATGTGTGGACAAGCATCTCGGCGGCGCGAGAACTACTACTTCTGGGAATTAGACAGAAAATACACTCGGGATATGAGGTTAGAGTTTGGGAGGATCCATGGATTCCTATCATTCCGGCAAGAGTAGCGTCCCCATCTGTACCGGTTTTTCATCCGAACATGAGAGTGAGTGACCTTACTAATCAAGAAACAAATTCCTGGGATCTCAACCGGCTGGAAAACTACATAGATGCTTCAGATATACCACTCATGAAGAGTATGGCCATAAGTACAACACATAGCAAGGATACGTATTGCTGGAGTTATACAAGGAATGGACAGCACACAGAAAAATCTGGGTATTGGGTTGCACAAAATATATTGAGGAAGGAGGAGGAAGCTGTAGTTTGTGAACCTAGTATCACAAAACTTCAAGCACATGCTTGGAAGGTTAAGGAACCCCACAACATATGTCATCTTATGTGGCAAATAATCACAGGTTATGTGGCTGTTACAAGTACTTTGAACTATCGACATATGAGATGTGATAACTACTATCCACGATGTGGGGAACCTGAAGAAACAGTGGCACATGCAATCTTTCAGTGTCCACTTGCAATGCAAGCCTGGGCCTTATCATCTACGCCTTCTAGCCCTACATTGTTTCCAGTACAGAGCACATATGCGAATATGGACTACCTTTTCTGGAGGAAAAATGCCATAATGGAGCCATAAATGGACATGGATCCTTATTCCTGGATAATCTGGTATATTTAGAAGGCTCAAAATTATAAGCTGTTCAGAGGAGTTGATAGAGACCCGTTGGAGTTAACTCGTTATGCAGAGAGTGAGTGTCAAGCCTGGTTTAAAGCTAATGAACATAGTATATCGCCAATCCAAGGAGTCATAAATGTCGATATCCAGGCCATAATTCTGGGAGATATATATGTATGGTAGATGGTTCTTGGACCGCTACAGCTTAGTTCAGTGGATGTGGTTGAGTTTGGAATGATAGGACAGGGAATAGCCAGTTAATGGGTATGCGTAATTTTAATAGAGTGGAGTCTGCTTTGCATTCTGAGCTGGAAGCACTGCGGTGGGCAATGGAGAATATGCTTCAACATTCGCCATGTCAGAGCTTTGCGACATATTGTAAGGAGTTGATGGCGATGCTCAGGAATCCTCATGACTGGCCAAGTTTCTCAACGGAGCTGGAGAAGCTAATGACGCTGCGGATTTGCTTTCCAAATTTTAAGATCTTCTATGTTTCTTGGACGAAGAATGGTGTTTCTGACTCTCTAGCTAAAACTGCTTGATCCTTTTATCAAGATCTTATGTATGTTGGTTGTTCTATTCCGGTCTAGATTCCCAGACCACCTCAAGGTTGAGTAATAGATCAGCTTTCCGATTTCAAAAAAAAAAAAGAAAAAAAAAATATATATATATATATATATATATAACTAATATTTACCAGATGCAGGAGATAATGACCTATTCTGATTCAACGTAGTACTCATTTAGATTAAATCGCAAGTTGTATTGGATTAGAACTCCCAATACAGTGAACAGAATGGATTAGAACTCCCAACAAAAAGTTTGTATCTAATGGCTCGCGCAATGGGGAGAGGCGAGTTACCTGGTGATTCCACTGGTTGGTTGGGGGGGGGAGGGGGTGGCGTATCCATTATGATTAAGATTTCACAGCTTCTGTAGTACAGACGTAGGAAGAAGGCTATGGGAGAGAAATTTGCGGTTTTGGTAGATTTGAGGTTTGCTGTAGGTTTTATTCACCTTTGAAAATGTGTAGACGGAGATTGTAAATATTGGTTATGTTTCTTTATAAGTTTCACATTTTCTTCATTTTGATATTTTTCAATGATTCCGCATTAAAATCAAAAATTAAGTCTCTTTAATCTAATGGCAACAGATCCACACACACCTCTCTACGTAAGCTAGAAAAACATCAGACATAATACATAAACAAAAGGACAACTACCCCAAAAATTACACAAGTAGTGAAGGTTCACATCGACCCAACAACGCTAGTCTTTCAAAGTCGACGTAAGAGGTTTATTCAATGCGTCAATGATCAAGGTTCGTCCAAACATCGTAATACTACGGAGAGACGAAAATAACAATTGTAAGTTTTGTAAGACAATGCATCCAATGTTATGTATCACAACAAAAAGAATAATAGATATTATAAGTAAATGAAAGTCCAGAAAAGGTTTTCATAATGCTGCAAACGCAAAATCCAGTAAAAAGAATAACAAAACATACTATTAAATTGAAACAAAACCACTACTAAGTATCATTAGCCACACTTTGCACACTTGGCTCCTTCACACTCAATCCCATCAGCACCCCTTTTCACCGAATCATATGCATGATCCTTCCTTTCATCTTCAGGTTCCTCTCCAGCTTGATCTCCAATGTTGACTTCGGTCCTTGTGTTTCAGCTTTCAAGAGGGAACACCTTTGTCACAGTTAAAGTCTGGGACTTGCCAATGAGATTATAAGCAGACACCTTGACAAAAACTTCCGTGTCTGTCATATGGTATCAATTAGAGCCTGAGGCACTAGGACAATGTGATTCTCTTCTTCAATTTTGTTGGCCTGACATAGATTTAGACATTCCCAGAACAATTATTTTTTGAGAGAATACCTTTTAAAATCTTAGAAACGTACATGTTCCGTGTTACCTGGTAGTAGCTATCAACCAACTCAGCAGATTTCTTTCCAGTCAACTCCTCACCAGCATCACCAAGAACAACAAATATGGCCTGTTGTGGTCATACACATATAGCTTCGAGTGATACCTACAACAGAGGGATATTAATAACCATTGGAATGAAATAAAATGTGTGACAAAAACAAACCACTTACTGTGCCACACCAACAATTTCATTCTTCCCATATTTCTTATACATAAGCGTAGTAGGCCCTTTGATTGCCTTTCATGACACAAACCACAGCCTATATAATACCACCCAGAACCATGCACAACAGCATCAATAGTCGCTGTGCACTCAAATCAAGCAACCTATAAAAATGTTTGTAAAATTGAATGAGAAACTTACATTATCGTATTGAAGGTATCAGACACTGGGGACTATAATACCTTTGCGGATGCATGCTTCATATAGGTCAAAAGATCACCCAAAGTCACTGTTTCAGGCTTCGTCACAACTGTTGCATTAACTCTGTTGGCAACATCCAAGTTCGATTTCAACCTGAAGCAAATCTCAAATCAGCCATCACGGAAATGGAGGAGTTAAAATTATTTTTCTAAACATCAAATCATAAACCTTACCAATTGAGATATGACCAGGTTTCTTGGATATCAACATCCATGAATACCCGCGAAGCCGTCATAGAAGACAGAGATAAGACGCCTAAGACATTAAGGAGCAAAACCATGTAATAATGAATTAAAGAGCAAAATGTGTATCTAATATAATTTTATTTGATACATTGCTAATAATCTCTATTTTTTTTTTTTAAACAATACTATCATTATCTTTATCCCAGATCCTATCTGGATTCTTCGCCTATTATTTATTAACAAACTTTTCAAATGCTTCATACTTAATAAACAGTATTGTCAATTGAAAACAACTTCTGTACCAGTATCATTCAGTAGTTCTGTATCAGGGGATTTAATACAAACTCGGACCTAGACTAATAAGAGATGTGTCCAACACTATCTAACATCTTCAAAAACCAATTAAAAGTCTGTAATACAAACCTCCAAACCGTTTCGGATTCAAAGTGGTGACTAAGATAACACTTACAGTGCTTCCAGATGCTTTAAACTTGTCACGGAACTCAAAGGCAGCTTTATCCCAGAGATACAGCTTCATACCGGTTCGCTATAACATCCGAAAACATAAAAACCCAAAATCGGGTGCTATGATAAACTTATTGTTTATATGGAAGAAGGTACATGTTAACTTACTCATGTGTTTGAACATGAAGCTCAAAACGGCGAGATGCAGCTATCTCTGTTTCGTCAAGGAGAAGTTTTTCATTGGGAACTTCCCCATTCACAAGTTTGATGTGGCGAATATAATATGCATGAGAGAACAAAAAAACACAATGCTTATAATCTCATAAACCCAGAAATGGAATCTAAATATCTGAGGCTATATTAAAACACTAAGCAAGGTTTACAATTCAGATTAGACCAATTGAAGCTAAATATCAGAAGCTGTATTTAAACACTATCCTAGGTTTACAATTGAGAATGGAGAATTATCCTATACAACCAGTACTGGATTATAATAGTGAGAACTTAATTACCATAAAGATCACCTCGCTTATGGGCGGCAGCTTCAAATTCTTTGTGTCTATGGATCCGGATTCGATGCTCAGGAAAACATATTCGGCGGCAGCATCAAATTATTTTTAAATACTTAACTTTAATTTCTTTTCAAAGGGATATTAGTTGTAGTTAATTGAAATATATAAAATTGGTATAAAGTCTCTATATTTTTATATATTTTTAATAAAAATTAAAACAACACAATTCAAAATATTAATGATACATAACATCAGTTAATTAAAATATTTGTATTTCTTTTGCAGCTATTCGACTGGCTCGGTGGTGCAGTGAGCAAGTGGCAGTAGAACATGACTTAGGAAAAACACTGCGTTTTGACTAAAGCGACATATTTGGCGATTCTGAGTGCGATTGTGACTAGGGTTTTCTGATGATTTTTGCTACTATGCCGTGCTCATCTGAACCATCGACGAGTGATTGGGAGTTTCAGGAGGGTCGCGATGGTTCAGGGAAGTAGGGAAGGGATTCGGTGAAGTCTAAAGGAATTCCAAGTTGGGTCTCGGTGGGGTAGGATATGAGGAGTTTGAAGAAATATGAGGTTGAGGTTACATCAAAAGATGGTAAGCATGAGGTGGTGATTCCAGATGATATTCTCTCGGATTCAACTCCACTATGGGAGGATTTTGTTGTTGGGAAATTTTTGGATATAGCGCCTCAGATCGCTAAGGTTAGAGATGGCAATCATGGATTTGGACCACGGGCCTAGCCCGTAAAGAACTGTCGTGGGACGGTACAAGGTTTTCTAGGCCCGCAAATTTACGGGCCTCACGGGATGGGTCTTTTGCGGGACTGGGTCTTTTTCAGGATGGGCTGAAAGGGGTCCGTGGGATTACAAGGACCCGCATTTTTTTCTTTATTTTTTGTTTTACCTGAAAAAACGAGAGAATGAGTGAGAAGAAGACGATTCATGTGACCCCCCTGAGAAAACATAAGGAGCTCGGGCGATGTTGATGCTTAGAGCTTCGGTGATAATGATTCGAGCTTCGGTGATGACGACTACAGCTCCGGCGATGACGATTCGAGATTTAGTAGTGTTTTGATTTGGTTTCTCTATTTATTTAATTTAGTATTGAAATTTTTGATTTGGTGTTTAATTTTATTTAATTTTTGGATTCAGCAAACTAAAATATTGGTTATGAACCTATGAGTTATAAGATAATGAAAAATATCTTCTGCAATTATTTTTACTTTGTATGTTAATACGTTTTGGGTGTGATACAAATAATTAAAATTATTGTTTTGAATAAAAAATAAGCAAAGAAATGATTGATGAATTATGTGCAGTTGAATCGACGACTTGAATTATGTCCTAAAATGGCCTGATGCGTTTTGGAGTAGTCCGAATTGTTCTACTGCGCGTATTATCACATGTCCCACAGGTCGGCCTGCGAAGGCCTACATGAAATGCGGTATGGGATTGGGCAGCTGTTTTTAAGACCACATCCCGCGCGGGACAGGCTGCCACGTCCCGCTAAAAGACAAACCCGCAGCGGTCTGGGACGGGACAGGACGGGAGAGCCCAATTGCCATCTCTATGTAAGGTCCACATGGTGGTGAATAATATTTGGAGTTATGAAGATCCGAAATCGAAGGTGGAGGTGTATGATGTGAATGCTAAGATAATGAGGTTCAAGATATCAAATCCTAAAATTCGAGAGAAGATCATCAAAAGGGGGATGTGAAATATTGCTGGAGTTCCAATGGTAGTACAGTAATGGACTCCAAAAATGGAGAAAGAGAAGTAGGAAGAAGAGGCTATTCCGATGTGGGTGCACTTAAGAAATGTGCCTCTACATATGTTTTCTTGCGAGGAATTAAGTTTCATGACGAGTACAGTTGGTTTCCTAGTGCACCTTCATCTTGAGATGATTGCTTGCTCTAAATTCGAAGAGGCAAAAGTGTTTGTCAATGTTGATGTTACAAAGGTATTGCCAAAGGAGATTGAATTTACTTTAGATGGTAAGGAGTTCACTGCAGAGTTTTACTATCCATGGTTACCATCGAGATGTAATCTCTGTAAAAAATGGGGTCATAAGGAGCAGGTCTGTGTGATGAAAAAGAAAGAAAAGAGGCAGGAAGTGAGTGGAACTAAAGTATATGTTGGTAGTGTAGCCAAAGTTGTCACTGAAGTTTCTGAAGAAGGAGTGGAGAGAGGGTTACAGGAAGAGGAAATTGTTAGTAGAGAAAAATTCTATAGAGATACACGAAAATAAGGATGACAAGGAGGAGTGTATTGTTAATAAGGAGGATAAAGGAAATGATTGGGCTTCTGTTTTTCCTGATAAAGTTGGGAGGGCTCAAACAAGTACCCGGCAAAGGGATATTGGAGTTCAGATCTCTGCATCAAAGTACTATGTGTTAAGTCTGGATGAAGCGGATGAAGACGATAATCTATTAGCTGAATCACATGATGTGGAGAAAGAAGTTAATGAGGAAGCAGAGACAAATGATATTAGGGAGGGAGATCTCTTGGAGGATGAAATTTTGGATTAAAAGAGTTAAGGAAAAAAATAAGGCAGTATTGCAAAAAAAGTGGTAAGAGAGTCCAGAAGGCACAAGCTCAGGTTTATCCAAAGAGCAAAAGGTCTTCTCGACGAAATCCTTAAGAATGGCGTGTTTTTTTCTGGAATGTGTGTGGATTTAATAAAGTTTTAAAGCATTCCATGATAAGAGAGTGGTTAAATAACAATGATATGAAGTTTTGGTGTATTTTGGAAACTAGAATAAAGGAAAGAAAAGCATAGAGGATTCTGAAGTCAGTGTTTAGAGATTGGTCTTTAATTACTAATTATGAAGATAGTTCAGGAGGCAGAATTTGGTTACTTTGGAGAGATTTGGTTCGAATGACTCCAGTATATAAATCGGATCAGCTTGTCACATGTTTAGTGGAGTTGCAGGCTGGAGAAGGGTTTTACTGTCCGTGTGTTTATGCGAGAAATCAAGTAGAAGGGAGAAGAATGTTGTGGGAGGACCTAGCTTATCATCACAACTCTCATATCCTCAAAAATAAAGCTTGGATGGTTATGGGAGATTTTAATGAAATACTTTGAAGGTGTAGAAAGTTCAAATTTTGTAAATACGGATAGAGTTCCGAGTGGTATGAGGGATTTCCAGAGTTTGGTTCTCCATTGTCATCTTACTGACATGGCTTATCAAGGTCCTACTTATACTTGGTGTAATAAAACGGAGGATGGGGGTTATTTGCAAGAAGCTGGATAGGGTTTTTCGTAATGAAGAAGATTTACATCGCTTTGGTAATGCGTATTCAGTTTTTGGGCCAGGGGCTGTTCAGACTACATGAGATGTAAAATTCATCTCTTTCCTTCGAGGAAGAAGATAAAGAGACCTTTCAAATACATCAATGCGATTGGTACTCTTCCTTCTTTTCTCCATATGGTTCAAGAATACTGGTGTACAACAGAGAGATTGTTTCATTCTACCTCGGTAGAGTTCAGATTCTCTAATGAAACCGCTAATTAGAGAGTTGGGAAGGGGTAAACTTGGTAATCTCACTAAGAGAGCTAAGGAGGCGTTTGGGATTCTATGTGAGAATCAGAGTATTACTCTAGAAAATCCTAGTGATCTTGCTATTCAAGAAGAGAATGAAGTGTATGGTAAATGGCTTCATGTATCGAGTCTCAAAGAAGATTTCATAAAGCAGAGAGCTAAGTTACACTGGTTAGATGTGGTAACTGATATCACTCAAATTACTCTAACGAGTCACTTTATACTCTCAAATAAGAGGTTCAGTTGTAGTACTTAGGGATCAAATCCACAAGGAGTTAGGGAACCAATTAGATCTAATAGTTATACGACTAAGCTAGGCTAATAAATAATAAAGCAGTAAATAAAGTAAATTGGGTCGAACAAGGTAGTTGTACTTATGTAACCGAGATGTTTTTGATGGAATGAAGGTTTCTAGATCTAGGGTTTCTATTCAGGTATTGGAGATTACAATCCTATAGTGCTAAACAGTTGTATGCATGATATTAAAATGTTTAACCGCTCATAACAAATTCATTAGGCATTCGCTTTACTGAATAAGTCTATTAACTAGATCTATTGACCCAAACAAGAGTGTTCGATCAATAGTAGTGTCGATCGATATTCTATATGAATATCGATTGATTCACCTCTCGCTACGTCGATCGATTTCTAATGGGAGTATTGATCGACGTGCCTAGTTAAGCTTTGTGCGTGAGTTAATTATACTCACTAAAGACCCCTAGATCAAGCTATCGCGATACTCTAGCAAATCCTAGCTTAATATAATAGATTCATGATATATAGGATTGTTTAAAGGTTACTCAAACAATCTAAACTCCTTAGTTCAAGTTTCTAGTTAGCAAATCTAGAACATATGCATTAAGAACATTCTATTAATAAATACCACAACAAGTGTTCCTATAGTTGGGGCTAATCCCTTTAACCTATTTGAACCTTAAACCTAAGAGTTGGATATATTCATAGATGAAGTTTGTCACAGAAATGGGCATAACTTCTCCTACAGGAGGCTGATTGACCTCAGACCGGAAGCATTGGAAAGATGATGCATAGATATATAATTTTCAAAAGATGGTCTCAATCTAACGATGGGAAGGTCTCGATCCATAGCTAATCATCTTAGGCATATGTGCAGTCCTGCACTCAAAAGGCTCCAAAAGACACCAAAATCGTCATATTTCTCCAGAACGTACCTGAACCTGTAAATACTCTAAAAGCCTCTATAATATAATAAATAGTTATTAAAACACTCATATACAATGACTAAAAGTGGGTCAAAATCATGGTATATCAACTCCCCCAAACTTACCATTTTGCTTGTCCTCAAGCAAAACAGACATGCAGAGTCTCTGAAAGAGGTTTGAAAACAGCAGAGACTCTCAGATTTTAAAATTTTGAAATCACCACCTCTACAATATTGCAATCCACATCTAAGAAGTTCTAATCACAGAAGCTCATTATGCACTATCCTAGCTTAACAACCAAATTCATCTAGCCAGCAACTTAGCAAATACTACTGACATTCCCCTCAACTTACCTCATCTCTTACCTTGGGAGTATCGATCACAGGATGCAAGGAATTCTCAAACAAGTATCTGGATCTGCAGATAAAAGTTTGTTCATATCTTTTCTCTCTTCTAATTTCTCTCTTGAGTCTAAATCTGCTTTTATTGCATGATCATTGACCAAGATCGTACATGCCTCCATGAAACAAGCCTTAATGGTGGTTGCCACCATGTCCTGATCACTTCTTTTTGACCTATATTGAAGAATTCATATTAATTGAGCTTTAATGGTTGTAGCCACCAAGTCCTATTCAATTTTTTTTTTTTGTTGGAATCTTTATGAATCAAGTCTTAATGGTTGTACCCACCAAGTCCTGTTCAGATTCCACCTAACTAAAACCTATAAATATATTACTATTTTTGGATTTAAAAAAAAAAAAATCTCTACTTAACTATCTAGGATCAAAAATAGAGAGAAATGTGATGTATCTGCAAAAGGCTTTACATTCCAGACTTGTTTGAAGAATCCAATCTCATGTATACTAAGCCTCAAGACAAGCAGTTGTGTAAGGTTTAGTGTTGGAGGTCAGCTTTGGCTCCTTCAAACAATCTAAGCAAGTGTGGATAGTTGACAGGTTGATCCACTTTAGCATCTTTAGTACTATTGGTAATCAGTAAATCTAGAATGGTGCTAAAGAGTGGTTACATAACAAGTAAAATCAATAAGATCATCATCACTTTCTTGAGCTCAATAAAAGTTTTTGGAAACAGTTTTAATAAGACTCATTGTAAAAAATATCAGTAAACCTCCCCCAGACTTAAATTACATTGTCCCAAGTGTAAAATAGTCAGAGTTATGGTGAAGAAATAAATCATAAGAACTCGACTGAACAAGTAAGAGAAATATACCTGACTGAACTAAATATCGATCGATGTGTAAAGGTTGCAGCGATCACTACAGGTGATGTTGTGTCGATCGATATCGACATGTCCTCGGCGGTCGATAAGATGGTAATCTTTCTCCTTGAATTTTTTTTTTTTTTGACTCAACATAAAACACAATATTAGTAGAGCCTCCCCAAACTTAAACAACACTATCGCCAGTGTTAGACAATCTCAGATAGGTGGAGAAATAATTAATAAGTACGAAATAATAAGGAAGATAGTATACCTGACTTGGATATTAGTATTGATTAACACAGTTAAGTTGCGACCGATACTCCAGATGCTCTATTGATCAATGCTAGCTAGCCATCGTCGATTCGTGTGAAAATTCATACTCCTTGGATGGTAGCGCTGCTAGAGTATCACTCGATGGGACTGCTACGGTGTCGATTGATTTCCTTGCCATAGTGTCGATCGATTCTTTTTATACAGTGTCGATCAATGCGACAGTGCCAGCATTACTATTCACCCTTTTTTCTGAAATCAATGAAAAACAAAAATCAGTGATAAATAAAAATAAAACCAAATTTAAAATAAACCCAACAGTGGGTTGCCTCCCACTCAGCACTTATTTTTAAACAATATCTTGACTTCTGTAGATATCTGATTCAGTATGGATGAAAATGAGAACTCGCTCCAAAACAAGTCTCATTGTCTACTCTTTGAAGCTTTATCATTCTTGTGTGAAAGCCTGCTCCATAGACTCTTCTCCTTTTTCTATCATCTCATCAATAAGGAGTGCTTTAAACTTTGCATAAGGTGGTGAGAAACATCTACTGCACACTCTGGATTTCCTAACACCATCTGAAAAGTGAGGAGTCAATGATAATTGAGCATCTCCCTTGATCCTTTTTCTCTTCTTCCAATTCTTCCTCTTCTTTCCCCCGGACTTGTCTGTTTTTGTCTCTGCGTGCTGAGATACCTGAAGGATGTCGATCAACAATGAACTTGTTGTGTTGATCAATGTTATCTAATCGATGTAGATCGATGTTAGCGGATCGCTATCGATCGATGTTGCTTCTGCTATGCTTTTGTCGACTTCATCTCTTCATCTCAACCATCTTTGAGAAGCTTCTACGTGCTGATGATCATCCAATAACCTAATGTAGGAATCTGGTTTCACACTTCTATCTGGTGGAATAAGAAATTCAGCTTCAAATACAAGGCAGGGTACCACAAACTTCACAGGGTCATGTATCCTATTTACTCTTTTGTATATACCAGAAGCTTCTTCCATGCAGATAGGTGGTCTCTGATGTTCAGGGACAACAAGGTGTGAGGTCCCAGACTCGTTCACTCTTTCTATAACCGATTCCATCTCGACTGTGTTTCCTACCATCTCGTCTAAACATGGGTGTCGATCGATCCAATAGACTAGGTGGCGATCGATGATGTAAGGTGGATATCGATCGATTTCATCTTGTTGGCATCGATCGATGATAGCTTTTGGTGAAGTCTCCAGATCTCCACTTGAAGTATGATGATCGTCATCAAGCTTCTTCTTCGGATTCTGATCCATATCCTTAAGCTACTCCTCCAACTCTAAGAAGTCTTCCATAGGGACTTCTCTACTCGGATCCAAATATCCAAGCTTTTCTCCATCCTCCAACTCCAAGAATTCTTCTATCTCTAAGAAATCTCCTATAGTGATTTATTTTTCTATATCTGGAGAAAGAGAACAGCTTGATACATCAGTGCTCTCTTGTGTTGAGTCTGCAGTGTCCTGAGGACAACTTGATCTTTCATGGATGTCAAGTGGTGTCGATCGACAACAAGGGTTTCTGTCGATCGATTTTGAGGTTGTGCTGTCGATTGATGCTGAGAAGGTGATGTTGAGCGGTGGTGAGGTCCGACGGTCGATTGATTGTGAGGTCGAGTCTCCAATACCAGCTTCCTCTACTCTGCGTAATTCTCTAGATCCATGATATTATCATCCTTTGCCATAACCATCCATCTTGGAATCAGATCTTCCATCTTTATCTGCAAGCATTCCATGAGCCTGTCTCATTTATCATTCTTCTCCTTTTCTTGAGCTGCTTCAGCATCATCAAGAAATTTGTAAAGGAAGGCTCTTTCAATGTCTTCCCAGCTGGTTAGAGATCCTAGCTGTAGTTTACTGAACAATCTGAATGCATTCCCGGAGATGGAATAGGAAAAGATCTTGTAGAGCATGTGGTATTCAGATACTTCATTCTGTTCTCTCCTTGACACTAGATCTCCAAGCTCTGCAATGTGTTGCTTCGGATATTCTTGAGGCAAACCCTGAAAAAAGTTCTGAGCTTCCCAATCATACCATTCATGGCTAAGATCAAAGTCACCCATCTCAGAAACAGAAATGACATCAGGGATCACAGCACCATGTGCATTAACCAACTCTCTCGAGCTGTTGCGAGGTCGACCCTCTTCGTTTCTTAACATCCCATTCCCATCGATTTTAAGTATGAGCACTTCAACCTTCTCCTCTATGCAAGTGGTGTCTGTCATGACTTGATGAATAGGGTTCGGATGAACAACATCGATCGATGTCGGATGAACAGTGTCGATCGATGGTCGGATCATGGTACCGATAGATGTTGATGTTGTGGTGTCAATCGATGCGGATGTCGTATTACCAGCACCGGTTTCTTCTACTCGACTCGGCCCTCCAGATTCATGTTGTTCGTCATCCTCTACCATATATCTCGTCACTGAATCGATCTTGATCTCTACATTTGCTGCAGCATCGTAGAGAAATTTGTTGCACAAGACACTTATGATATCAATCTAGGTCTTGAGGGATTCTGATTGCAACTCCGTAAACCAACATGATGCTTCTCGAGCAAGAGTGTATGGGAAGATTTTGCAGATGTGGTAGTCTTCAGGGACTTCATTAAAGAAAAACTATACCACCTCTTCAATCATGTCGATATGATTCATTGGTTTCTCATCAAGAAGGCCATGAAAGGGACGCTGACTCATAAGAGTGATATACATAAGTTTCAGCTCAAAGTCAACCTTCTTTGTCCTTCTGCAAGTTGTGTCAATCGATGGGAGATAAAATGTGTTGGTCAACACTGGGTTGAACTGTGTTGGTCGACACTGGGTTGAACTGTGTCGGTCGACACGAGATGAACTGTGACGCTCGACGCGAGATGATTTGTGTTGGTCGACACGGGATGGATTGTCTTGGTCAACACATGATGAGCTGTGTCGGTCGACACGTGATGAACTATATCGGTCAATATCAGGTTAAACATATCGGTCGACACGGGATAAACTGTGTTGATCAATATCGAGTGAATAGTATCATTCGACACGAGAGAACTGGGTGAATAGTATTGGTATGAACAGTACCAGAATGAACAACAACATGATGAATGGTGTCTTGCTGAACAGTGTCAATCAATCTGGAGATGTTTGTGTCGATCGACTTCATGGTGTTCGTATCGATCGACTTTGAAGAGCTGGTGTCAATCGATATTCGTTTCTCTTTGCTAGCGATCGCTGTTCGGAGGGTGTCGACTGCCCTCTTAGACTTATGGATCGTGCGTGAATCAGCAGGCTTCTTCTTTGAAGGACCTAGAAATTCTGTCTTCATCATTTCTTGGCACTGAGAAATATGCACCTGAAATAGAAGAAAACAATTTATGAGTTTTTATAACAAAAGTAAAATCTAGACTAAATCTAACTAAACAAGATCTAATGGCGATCAAAGCTCCCCGGCAACGGCGCCAAATTTGCTATCACTCAAATTACCTAAGGAGTGACTTTACTCTCTTAAGTACTTAAGATCGAATTCACAAGGAGCTAGAGAACTGATTGGATCTAATAGTTATACATGCTAGGCTAATAAATAATAAAACAGTAAATAATTATAAAGCAATAAATAAAGTGAATTGGGTTGAACAAGGTAGTTGTTCTTATGTAACCAAGATGTTTTTGATGGAATAATGGTTGCTAGATCTAGAGTTTCTATTCAGGTATTGGAGATTATAATCCTATAGGTGCTAAACAGTTGTATACATGATACTGAAGCGCTTAACCACTAAATAACAAATTCATTAGGTACTGGCTTTACTGAATAAATCTATTAACTAGATCTATTGACCCAAACAAGAATGTTCGATCAATAGCAGTGTCGATCGATATTCTATATGAATATCGATCTACTCACCTCTCGCTACGTCGATCGATTTCCAATGGGAGTATCGATCGACGCACCTAGTTAAGATTTCTACGCGAGTTAATTATACTCACTAAAGACCCCTAAATCAAGGTATCACTATACTTTAGCAAATCCCAGCTTAATAGAATAAATTTAGGACATCTAAGATTGTGTAAAGGTTACTCAAACAATCTAAACTCATTAGTTCAGGTTTCTAGTTAGAAAATCTAGAACATAAGTATTAAGAACATTCTATTAATAAATACCACAACAAGAGATCCTATAGTTGTGGCTATTCCCTCTAACCTATATGAACTCTAAACCTAGCAGGTCGATCTATTTAGACATGAAGTTTGTCACATAAATCATAGAAATAATAGATATAAAATTAGATATATAATATAAATAACCAAAGGAGTTCCAGGAGGACTCTGATGGAGTTCCTCCTTTCTCTCCTAAAACTTTGAACAATGTATTAAAGAAAGCTTAGTCGTCAACAATGGCTTAGAAAACACATAAATAGGGTTTTTGGTCGTCCAGGGGTATCTTGGTAATTTGGGTTTCTTCTTGGCTTAAGCCGGTCTTGAAATATACTCGGCCCGTGTTCTGGGATCAATATCGATTGATGCAAAGATTACTTTATTGATCGATTTTCCTTTATCTTCTCGACAGCTTCCTCTCGCGAGGCAGATTGACCACGCTTCAGTAAAATGGGCATAACCTATGCTACAGGATGCTGATTGACCTAAGACCAGCGGACATTGGAAAGCTAACTCAAAGCTCTGTTTTATAAGAAAACATGGGCTCAGTCTAACAGTTCGAAGGTCTCCTTCCATAACAAAACATCGGACGCGTCTATGCAGTCATGCACTCAAAAGGCTCCAAAAAAAACCAAAATCGTCATATTTCTCTAGAATGTACCTGAACCTGTAAATACTCTAACAAATCTGTAGTATAATATATAGTTATTAAAACACTCATATACCATGACTAATAGTGGATCAAAATCATGGTATATCGGAGACCAGAATAACAAGACTTTCCATAGAGAAACTAAAACGAGTCAATCTTAGAATATGATCATAGAAATCAGGTGTGCTAATGGAAGAGTTGTGTCTACTCATTCGGAGATAAAACATGAAGCTGTTAATTTCTTCTTTGGGTTTCTCAATCAGAATCCAGTGAACTATGAGGGTGCTTCGGAGGAGGAGTTGAGGACTTGCTCACTTTTAGATGTACTTCAGATGATTGTTGTCTATTAGAACCAGAAGCCATAGAAGAGGATATTCGTAGAGTCTTTTTTGTAATGCCAAATAACAAATCTCTAGGGCCAGACAGTTATCCTTGTGATTTCTTCAAGACTACATGGTCAATAATTGCACAGGATTTTATTGCTGTGGTGCAATCTGTTTTTAAATTTGGCTTTCTACCAAAGGGAGTCAACTCCACAAATCTAGCTCTGATTCTTAAGAAGTTGTATTTTGGAGATGAAAGATTACCTACCGATAACATGCTGTAATGTTATTTATAAGGTTGTTTCTAAGATCTTGGCTAACAGACTGAAGCAGCTTTTGCCTCGTATCATCTCAGATAATCAATCTGCATTTGTTCACGGAAGGTTGCTTATGGAAAATGTGCGTCTTGCCTCAGAGCTTGTTAACGACTATCATAAAGAAACTGTTTCTCCAAGATGTGTAATGAAGATTGATATATCTAAAGCATTTGATTCAGTGCAATGGATGTTTGTGTTGAGGAGTTTGAGTGCTTTGGGGTTTCCTGAGAAATATATTCATTGGATTAAGTTGTGCATTACTACACCATCCTTCTCAGTGGAAGTAAATGGTGATCTTGCAGGCTATTTTCAAAGCTCTAGAGGTCGTCGACAAGGATGCTCTTTGTCGCCGTATTTATTTTTTCTGTGCATGAATGTCTTGTCTCGGAAAATTGATAGAGCTGTTATGGAAGGGAAGTTCAAATTCCACCCAGGATGTAAAAATCTTTATCTTACGCATCTCTGTTTTGCAAATGATCTAATGGTTTTTGTGGAGGGATCGAAGAAGTCATTTGAAAGAGCCCTCTCAGTGTTTGATACATTTTAAGTTTGATCTGGTTTACGTATAAGTCTTGAGAAATCTACAATTTATATGGTAGGAATTTCTGAAGCTGAAGAGAAGTATTTTGACAAATTTTCCATTTGCTGAGGGGGAACTTCATGTGCGTTATTTGGGTCTTCCTCTCATGACTCAAGCAATGAGGAAGCAAGATTACCTTCCACTAGTGGAAGATATTAGAAGCAAGATTAGTACTTGGACGAGCAGGTTCTTGTCTTGGTGAGTGTTGTTAACTTCTGGATCTCTGCTTTCAAGCTCCGTTGTAAATGTATCAAAGAGGTGGAGCAAATCTGCTCAGCTTTTTTATTGACTGGTCTTGTTTAAAAATCTCCAAGTGTTAAAGTAGCATGGAAGGAGGTTTGTATTTTATAGAGTGAAGGAGGTGTGGGAACCGAAATCCACACTGTCGATTTTCCGTCAAATATGGAAACTTAGGGAAAACCGTAATTTTCCCGAGGTCCTGGATCTCTGCGGAAATCACTAAAACAAACGAAATCAACAAAATATGGATTAACAATGAAGAACAGAGGATGAAGAATTTGCGTGAAAGCTTTTTTATTGAATAAGAGATCGACAACTAATACAAAAGAGAATTGCAGAACTTAGACGCTGAAAAGTTCTAAGGATCTGGCTTGCTAGTCTAACGCTAAGTCCTAAATTTCTAAGCTAACAGCCGCCTCTCTAGGTCTGATTTTCGTCCCCCTGCTTTTGCCCTATGCCTCTTGCTTATATACTCCTCTCCTAGGCGGTTTAGTCTTTCCATTTTGCCCAGATTCGAGTTTATCGGGAATCTTCCATTTATCTCGATCCTTTCTTTTTTTCCTGCAGAAATCTTCTATTTATCTTCTAAACTTGACATTTATCTTCAAACTTTACATTTATCTTCCTTCTGCGAGTAAACCGTCTAAACGTTATCGTAACTTCGGGATTGATTTCGTTAAGATCGCGAGATGGGCTTTTATCGCGTTTTAGGACCTTCCGGGCCGTTTTGCGATAAATCCGTTTTGCGACTTTATACGAGATCGTTTCTTGATCCGATGCCGTTTTAGTAAATTCCCTGAGTTAATCGTAAATTTTAGCTACGTTCGTTTCTCGGTTAATCGTTGCCGTTGTTACGATTCACTCGACGTTTTTATTAAAAACGCGTTTTTTTACGATTTTTATGAAAAATCTCGAATAAATCGTATAGTTTAGGCAATGCTCGGCGTTTCGTTTAACCATTTCCGTTTTATACGATTTCCTCGAGTCTTTTTCGAGAAAACAAGGTTTTACTATTTTTATCATAAAACTTGAACGATAGGACGGATCGAGACGAAACGGAAGACACTCCGACCGTGGTTCGGAACACGATCGTGTCGAAGGACGTAAGCCTTGAATCAGGAATGCGGGAGATCGAAGCTCGGGATGGTCGGTTCGACGTACGGCGAGTCGAACCGGACCTGTTCAGTTCGTCGTTTGGCGAACTTCCCGGGAAGCTTCTAGTCGGGGCGAGCTAGTCGGGAGGAAACTAGTTCGCGCAACGGCGAGCTAAACCGGCTGCCTTAGCTCGCCGTTGGGCGAACTAGTTGTGATGTGACTAGCTCGCGTTTTATGGCGGTTTTGGTTTTTCGCGGTTTTGTGCTTAACTCGGACGATCATGTAATCGGCGTTTGTTTCTTTTTCCCGAGATAACGATCTTCCGAGTTTTCCACAGATTTCCTTTGTTCGGAAATCTCTTTTGGATTTATAAAACGATTTGACGAGTTTTATAAAACGATTTCTCGAGTTTTATAAAACGATTCTTAAGTTTTATAAAACGATTTCTCGAGCTTTCCCGTCTGGTTCGTACCATCATTGGCTTATTCATCCTTTACTTATAAAACGATTCTTGAGTTTTATAAAATGATTTCTCGAGTTTTATAAAACGATTTTGTATTTTGCGGAAAGTAACGATTCTACCTTTTACAGAAGTTATCGTAGATGTTGATTTCGAGATTACGGTTTTTGACACCAACAGTTAGCCCCCCAGCTCGCAAATTTCAGAGAAAGTTTTTGCGGGCGGCTGGAGTTGTTTTAATCAAAATCTACGGCTGCGATTTTTCTTATTACAAAGGATGATCTCTTCTTTTCTATAAGTATTGGATCATTACTTCTCATATCTTCCATCTCTCAAGTTTCTCTCCAACTTCTCTCTAGAAAATTTTCAAGATGTCTTCTTCCCAAGGTGATCAACAAAACTATGAGGTCCCAGCTGGTGACAACCCTATGGCACATTTGCAGGGTTCTCGGATTTCCGAGTTTATCTTTTTTCAAGACGAGATGGACCGCAGCGATTCTGAGGAGAATGCAATGTCGAGTGGTGTACCCCCGGTGGACCCATCCACTCTTTCGTGAGAGGTCAAGGCTATTTTGGATGAAACGGCGGATACGGTAGTAAAATCCTCGACGGATATTGTTATCAAACCGTCGGGTTCGTCTGCTGTTCCACCCCTTGCTGCAGTCGAAAATGTAGCTGTTTCTGCCAAGGTCGGAACGGTTGCGGCTCCCACCATGGTCGAATCGGTCGCGGCTCCTACCACGGTCGAACCGGGTGCGGCTTCTACCGCGGTTGAACCGGTTGCGGCTCTCATCGTGGTCGAATCGGTTATGGCTCCTATCGCGGTCGAATCGGTTGCAGATCCTTCCGCGGTCGAACCGGTTACGACTCTGAGGCCTCCTCCTCCGGCCAAGAGGGTGATTGTTCTGAGACTTTCGGTGCTTAGTGCAACGCTGCCTGCTTCAGCCAAAGGTCGTATGAGAACTTGCCCGAACCCCGATGCTCCCAAGAGAAAGAGAGGCGCAAAGGGTCCGGAGACTGGAGCTTCGTCTAGCAAGGCGCCAAGCTCGGTTTCGATGTCGCAACAGTGTGCCAAGGTACAGGTTCGCAAGCATACGTTTTAAAAAGGCTATAATTTTTAATTCGTATCTGACCGTCTATCTTGGCTTTTCTAGTTTGTTCGTTGATCGAGGGGATGATCAAAGAGTGTGGGTCCAAAGTTGAGCGTTTAGCCAAGGAGTTGGCTGAGTCGCAGGAGAGGTCCGCTCAGCTTGAGGGGAAACTGAAGGTGATAGAGGACGTGCATTCCGCGGAGGTGTCTCGGTTTGAGGCTAGGATTAGCGATTTGGAGCGTGATCTCGGAAAGACCGCAACCTCTCTGATCAAGGCGAAGGATGCAAAGAAGTCCAAGGCTTCAGAGCTGCGCAGACTTCAGCGCAAGATGAAGAGTTTTGAGGAATCGGTTGTCCGCGTGACTGAAGGAATTATTCCTGTCGAGGGAAGTGACTCCGATCCAGCTCTTGCTGCCGAAAGCGTGCCACAGCCTGATTCAGACAAGAATGACGACCCGGAGATTGCTGTTGAAGGTGAAGGTGATGCGATGGATGAGGATGAGGCTCCGTGTGCGGAGAGTGTCTGAAGATGTAGTCTCATACGAGACTTTTTAAAAAATAGATCTTTATGTGTTTGGCCGAATATGGCTTTTGTACTTGTTCGGGACTGGCCTTTTACGGCTTTGAATCCCTTGTTGCTTCGGCAACTTTTATTTTCGTAATGAACAATTAGTTTTTCTTTTAAACTTTTGTTTTGAGTTGATATTGAGGGAGGTCTGCGAGTTGTCGTCTCGCATTCCTTTTCCTTAGTAGATCGCCTTATTCGTTTCCTCGTTTTAGGATGTTTAGTAAATCAAGTGAGCGTTTAGATATAGACGAAGAGACATGCCTTTAGGATCTCGATTCATGCCTTGAGACGTTAGCGACCAGTGTGCTGGGTTTAGGGCAAGACCTAGGTTTACTTTCGGATTGAGGCTGTGCGATGACTAGTCGGCTTTCGTTTTGCATGTTGCGATTTTAACCTGATTCCATACCCATTTAGAATCCGCGATATGTTCTCGGCTTATACGATTCATCTAGTTGGAACCGAGCATCTCAGCGGGAACAATTTCTAAGTTGCCCGGAAGTGCTGACCAAAGTTTGGATTTCTTTTATAGCGTTTGGATTTCTTTTATAGCGCTATTACCCTTGTGTCGGGTGTTCGAGAGCTATCTCTGCGAGATAACTTAAGTTTGTTTAGGACTGTTGCGAGTTTATTGTGATCAGCAACAAACTATTTTTAAGTGATAGAGTTTATGTAGTTTAGACCTTCGCGAAGGGATTATATATTAAGAAGCTGTGTGTGTTTTATAGCCGCGGGCGGACTGTTTTATTTTTTGGAGAGGAACGGTTTTCCGAACATCGGCGACGTCTCGCTATATTCGGAATGTCATTTTTTCTTTCAATATGTTTGTTGAAAAAGTTTGAGAAATTTCAAGATTGAAATTTCGAGTTTGAAATTTCGGGAGTATACGAGTATACGTATACTCACCTACTCCCCCCTCTTTTTAACAAGGGGGACGGCTTGTCTTTTTTGCGACAAGATGCTAACGTACCCTTTAAGGGAATCAAGCCGTCTCGTAGTTCAGTGTTTTGCGGGCGCGTTTCCTGGTGATAGTATTTTTTTAGATGCATCGCGTTCCAGGATCTGGGAATTCTGGTGCTCTGCATGTTTGCGATTTCGTATGCTCCAGGCCGGACTATCTTTATGACCTTATATGGTCCTTCCCAATTGGCTCCCAATTTACCGGCATTTCCTTCTGTGGTATTTTGGAAGACTTTTCGTAAGACTAGTTAGCCTTCGTGAAATCTGCGACCGCGTATGTTTGCGTTGTAATACTTTGCGGCCGCTTGCTGAAAGTTTTGAATCCGAACGAGGGCTTGATCCCGTCGTTCGTTAATCAAATCGAGTTCGTCGAGAAGCATCGAGTTGTTTGACTCTTCCCTTTCTGGGAGCAACCTTCTGCATACTCTTGGAAATTCGACTTCTGCGGGAATCATGCACTCTGTCCCGTATACGAGGGCAAAAGGAGTTTCGCCCATTGCTCACCTCGGGGTCGTGCGGTGCGACCATAAAACTCCCTCGAGCTCTTCGGCCCACTTGTCCTTTTTGGCGTCAAGGCGTTTTTGAGGCCGTCGATGATAATTTTATTAATGGTCTCGGCTTGTTCGTTGCCTTGAGGATATATTGGAGTCGATTTGGTCAACCGTATCTTCCATTTTTCGCAGAAAGCTTCGAATCTAGTCGAGATAAATTTTGATCTGTTGTCCGTTACGATTTCGTATGGGACTCCATGTCTGCAGACTATGTTCTTCCATACGAAACTCTCTACTTGGGCGTCTTTGATGCTTGCGTAAGAGTCGGCTTCGACCCATTTAGAGAAGAAGTCGGTCAGGACCGAAAGGAAGCGTTTTTGTTGTGCACGTGCATTGGCCCGACTATATCCATTGACAATCGCATGAACGGATATGGTGCCGAGATAGACGAGAGAACCTCGGCAGGTTGGTGAATAGTCAGAGCGTGCCGCTGGCACTTCTCGCATTTTCGCAAAAAAATCCTCGCAATCCTTTACCATCGTTGGCCAGAAATATCTGTGGCGCTTGATTTTTATTGCGAGAGATCTTCCGCCAGAATTGTTCCGCAAGATCCGGAGTGCACTTCCTGCATTATCCGCTGTGCTTTCTCCCCTTGGACGCAAGTCATCAGTGGTCCGGAGAATCTCCATTTGTAAAGTTCTCCGTCAACTACAACATACCCTGCAGCCTGAGTTTTTATTTTCCGGGCCGCCCATTTTTCCGGTGGGAGTTCTCCGTTGGTTATGTATGCGAGAATCGTTTCCATCCAGGGACGACTAAATCCGTAATCAGACTGATCTTCGACTGGACGGTTTTCGTCTATACCGTCCTCCGATTCGATGATCAGGTTTATAACTACGGGCGGTCCGATGCTCGGATGTTCAATGAATTCAACAGGAATTACCCTGCTCATACCAGGGTCCGAGCTGGATGCCAAGGCGGCCAAGGCGTCTGCCTGGACGTTTTCCGCTCGAGGGATTCTAGTAAGGGCGAATTGATCGAACTTTTGGGTCAGATCTTTTACCAAGATCAGATATGCTTCCAATCTCTCGTCCCTTGCTTCGTATTCTCCGCTGAACTGACTAGCCACTAGCTGGAAATCGCAGTAAGCGTGAAGATTACGAATCTTCAGACCGTGAGCTAATCGTAGTCCTGCGAGAGGATCCGTCGACGTATAGGATCCAAGTCGAGTTCGGCTCTTGGTTGGATGTGCTTCCCGTTGGGAGTTCCACTATGAAGTCCGCTAGTACTTGCGATTTTGCGCAAGTCTTTGCGCGATATTCAATATCGTACTCGCTCAGCTCGATAGCCCATTTTGCTAATCTTCCCGATTGGCTGGGACTATGCAAATGGCGCGGAGAGGGAACGAAGTGGGCACGGCGATGGTGTGGAATTGGAAATACGGTCTCAGTTTTCTTGCTGACATGACTACGGCCAAAGCCAATTTTTCCATCATCGGATATCGCGTCTCCGCGTCCAGCAGTGTCTTACTTACGTAGAAGATTGGCTTTTGTTCGCCGCGTTCTTCCTGGATAAGGATGCCACTTACGGCGGTCGTCGATACTGCGATGTAAAGGAATAATGGTTCTCCTTCTACAGGTTTCGCGAGTATTGACGGGGTAGCTAGGTAATGCTTCAGATGTTGGAAAGCTTTCTCTCCTTCTTCGGACCATTCGAACTTTTTGTTTCCCTTTTAATGTTTCATAAAAAGGTAGACATTTTTCCGTCGATCGCGAGATGAAGCGGTTAAGTGCCGTGACTATGCCGGTCAGTCTTTGTACCTCGCGTTTTGTTCTAGGAGAAACCATCTCTATCAGCGCCGTGATTTGTTTTGGGTTGGCCTCGATTCCGCGGTAAGTGACGAGATACCTTAAAAATTCTCCGGATGCGACGGCAAATCGACACGTCGCAGGGTTTAACTTCATGTTATGAAGGTTGAGCCTCTCGAAACATTCTTGGAGGTGCAAAACATGATCTCGTTCTTCGAGTGATTTCACAAGCATATCCGTGGTTGCATAGACTAAGCGATCGATGTGTGGCAGCGGATAGATATCTTTTGGGCACGCTTTATTAAGATCGGTGAAATCGACGGAAACTCGCCACTTTCCGTTCTTTTTCTTTACGACGATGGGATTGGCGAGCCAGTCAGGATACCGAACTTGCGTGTTCGATCCTACTTTGAGGAGTCTATCGACTTCGCTGTTGACCGCTTCGGCGCGTTCTGGCCCCAGTTTTCGTCTTTTTTGTTTGACGGGTTTGGATGTTGGGTCAACGTTAAGTTCATGACATGTGATTTTAATGTCGATTCTTGGCATATCTTCTGCAGTCCAAGCGAACGTGTTCGAGTTTCGTTTCAGACATGTCAGGAGTTCGACTTTTAAGGTCTTGCTCAGGTTTGCACCGATTTCGACGCAGCATTTTGGAAAAGCCTCGTCGATGCACATTGAGACGACCGGTTCGCAGGTTGGCTCGCAACTGTCAGAGAGTTCCGTTTTATCTTGCTCTGGGGCGCTGTCGAGGGCCGTCGACTTCTTTTTCTTTTTGGAAGAAACGTCGACCAGCAGATTTTTTCGATTTAAATCCGCAGCATAGAAAACTTGCGAGGTCCTCTGATTTCCCCTTATAATCTCGATTCCGCACGGAGTCAGGAACTTAAGACACATATGGTAATTCAACGGAATCGCTTGCATCAAATTTAACCATGGTGTCCCTACGATTGCGTTGTAAGACATGGGTCGATCGACGACTTGGAATTCGACCTTTTTACTATGCTCCTGGCGCGAACCGTCAGGTTGATCATTCCGAGGGTCATGGTGATTTCTCCCGAGAGTCCTACTAGCGGGCTTACGTTTTCCGCGATTTCAGACAGATCGATTTCCATTCTCCCGAGAGTATTTTTGAAGATGATATCGGCCGAGAATATTCTAGATCGTCAGCTCGATAACGAGAAGATCGTTGATAGGTTTGATCGAATCGATCGTTGCTCTTTTCTCGAACGAGATGACGTCGCCATTCAGATTAGGCATGTCTTTTCTCGTTCTTGTGTAAGAGAATCCGAACCCCTCTCCTTCTAGCGCCAAACTGTGGGAACCGAAATCCACACTGTCGATTTTCCTTCAAATATGGAAACTTAGGGAAAACTCTAATTTTCCCGAGGTCCTGGATCTCTGCGGAAATCACTAAAACAAACGAAATCAACAAAATATGGATGAACAATGAAGAACATAGGATGAAGAATTTGCGTGAAAGCTTTTTTATTGAATAAGAGATCGACAACTGTTACAAAAGATAATTGTAGAACTTAGACGCTGAAACGTTCTAAGGATCTGGCTTGCTAGTCTAGACGCTAAGTCCTAAATTTCTAAGCTAACAGCCGCCTCTCTAGGTCTGATTTTCGTCCCCCTGCTTTTGCAATATGCCTCTTGCTTATATACTCCTCTCCTAGGCGGTTTAGTCTTTCTATTTCGCCCAGATTCGAGTTTATCGGGATTTATCTCGATCCTTCCTTTTTCCCTGCGGAAATCTTCTATTTATCTTCAAACTTGCCATTTATCTTCTTACTTGACATTTATCTTCCTTCTGCGAGTAAACCGTCAAAACGCTATCGTATTTTCGGGTTTGATTTCGTTAAGATCGCGAGATGGGCTTTTATCACGTTTTAGGACCTTCCGGGCCGTTTTGCGATAAATCCGTTTTGCGACTTTATACAAGATCGTTTCCTGATTCGATGCCGTTTTTAGTAATTCCCTAAGTTAATCGTAAAGCTTAGCTAAGTTCGTTTTTCGGTTAATCGTTGCCGTTTTTACGATTCACTCGACGTTTTTATTAAAAACGCGTTTTTACGATTTTAACGAAAAATCTCGAATAAATGGTATAGTTTAGGCAATGTTCGGTGTTTCGTTTAACTGTTGCCGTTTTATACGATTTCCTCGAGTTCTTTTTGAGAAAACAAAGTTTTACGGTTTTTATTGTAAAACTCGAACGATAGGACGGATCGAGATGAAACGGGAGACACTCCGACCGTGGTTTGGAACACGATCGTGTCGATGGATGTAAGCCTTGAATCGGGAATGCGGGAGATCGAAGCTCGGGATGGTCGGACCGGTTCAGTTCACCGTTTGGCGAACTGCCTGGGAAGCTTCTAGCTCGCCCAACGGCGATCTAAGCCGGCTGGCTTAGCTCGCCGTTGGGCGAACTAGTCGGGACGAGGCTAGCTCGCCGTTGGGCGAGCTAGTCGTGATGTGACTAGCTCGCGTTTTATGGCGGTTTCGGTTTTTCGGGGTTTTGGGCTTAACTCGGACGATTGTGTAATCGACGTTTGTTTCTTTTCTCCGAGATAACGATCTTCCGAGTTTTCCGCATATTTCCTTTGTTCAGAAATCTCTTTTGGATTTATAAAACGATTTGATGAGTTTTATAAAACGATTTCTCGAGCTTTATAAAACGATTCTTAAGTTTTGTAAAACGATTTCTCGAGCTTTATAAAACGATTCTTGAGTTTTATAAAACCGTTTCTCGAGTTTTATAAAACGATTTCTCGAGTTTTATAAAACGATTTTTGTATTTTGCGGAAAGTAACGATTCTACCTTTTACAGAAGTTATCGTAGACGTTGATTTCGAGATTACGGTTTTTGACACCAACAAGAGGTTTGGGGATTAAAGACTTAAAAGAAGCTAATAAGGTTTTTGGGCTTAAACTGATCCGGAGAATGTTATCTGGTGATTCGCTTTGGGAAAAATGGGTTAGAGTTAATTGCTTAAAGGGAAGAAGTTTTTGGGAAGTAAATTGGAGTTGAATATTGGTTCTTGGATGTGGCATAATATGCTGAAGCTCGGGGAAGTGGCTAAGCTTTTTTTACATGAAAGAGTTGGGTAATGGGAGACACACATCGTTCTCGTATGATAGTAGTTAGACATGAGGTCTCTGGTTGATCTTCTTGGTGATCGAGGCATTATTGATATGGGTTGTGAGTAAGGATGCTACAGTTGAGGATGTTGTGTTAAATATCTGGAGGAGAAGACGTCATAGAACTGTTATGCTAAATGAGATTGAAAATGAGTTGAACATTGTAAAGGTGAATCTTAATCTAGCGAAGGATGATGTTAGTCTTTAGAGAAGGAATTCGGGGTTTAAGAAGAAATTTTCAACTCATGAGACTTGGCTGTTGTTGAGAGAGATGAAAGTTCAATACAGCTGGGCTAAATGAATATGGTTCTCTCAAGCTACTCCAACTGCATGTGTTCTCTGAAAAAATGCAGATGAATCAAGGAATCATCTCTTTTTTGAGTGCTCCTACACTTCTCAGGTTTGGGAACTACATCGCTATGGGTATTATGCGAAATGCTTATACTAATGTTTGGTCTGAGCTACAAATACATATCACGGATGGGACTAGGGAGAAGAAGAGTTTATTTTGTATCAGATACGTTCTTCAGGCTGTTCTGTATGCTGTTTGGCGCGAGAGGAACAAGATTAAACATGGAGAGAAGCTACTGCCTATGCCAGTACTGACAAGGATGATTCATAAAGGAATCCTCAACGAGATTACTATTATGAGAAGGAAAGGAGTAAAGGGTATGGAGGAACTGATGCAATATTGGTTCCTAACGAGATTGTAAGTAGTTTTGCATTTCTAGAGAGTAGTAGATGATTTGTTTTTGAGTTATGCAAAGTTTGTAAAAGAAAGCACTTGATGTATACATATTTTTTTTGAAGAATAAATTTAACATTCATTCAAAAATATATATCTATATATTATTGTTAATATCAAATATATTGCTAGATAGTCATCAAATTTGTTTACTTTATCATCAATAGCACAATTTTAACCTCTCTTTCTATATATATCATATATTATTAAAAACTTCTTGATATACAATATTTTGTAGAACACTATTGTCATTATATTTTATGCATATTTTAAGAATTTGAAGTCTTTCAATTTTAGTGATTCTTGGTAGGCAACGTACAATTGTCCGTGAGAGAAAAACAGGACTTATAAAACATAAACCAAATTTGTTTAAATTTTAACTTTGACTCTTGATAATAGTTATTGCGTAGAAAAATCGTATAGGGAACGTCTTTTTAGTTTGAAAGGTCATCTTACTATATTAGTATGAGACTTATTCTAGGAATAAAAACTCATTTTTCCCCCTAAGTTTCAGTTCGAATTTCTGCTTTAATAATCATGTTTCCTAGGAAAGCTATTAGTAATCTTGTTCCATTGCAAAATCCTTCTCGTTGATTTAAGTTCATTATAACATGAATGGAACACCTATTTTGAGATATAGTTTGTGATTTGATATCCCTAAATTTTTCAACATATTTTAAAAAATCTATGGGATATAGAATATGCTGATTTGACACTTCTTCTTTACAAGATGTGAAGGAATATATAGAAAAACTCACCTAATATTTTTTGTAACTTTTACTATAATTGGTGACGAAATATGAGAAGTGACAAAATAGGAGAAAGTTTAATCCTATACTAGATTTTGACCCGCGCAACCGCGCGGGTGTTTGTTTTCGTTTATAGTTATATAAAGATTTTGTTTTCACTTGTAAATTGGTATATATTATAGTAATCACATATTTACGATATGTATAGTAAATATTTTTCAAACATAATAATATTATATAATAAGTGTTTTAATCAAATAGATTGTTTCAAATTTTCTATATTATACATGACTTTCAAACATGTGTTTGTTTCTTCTTCTATATTTTATTGTTTGTTAGATTAGTATTTCATTTTTAGATAAAGTAATATAAATAGAGCTTGATTAAATATTAGTGTAATTTAATTTGCAAAGNATGTGTTTGTTTCTTCTTCTATATTTTATTGTTTGTTAGATTAGTATTTCATTTTTAGATAAAGTAATATAAATAGAGCTTGATTAAATATTAGTGTAATTTAATTTGCAAAGATAATATAAACTTCGAAGAATTTTTTGCTAAAAACTAAACTTATAGCTTCATAAATTAATATTATAAAAAGTTTATTAAAAAGGAATTTTTTAAACAATTTTTTTTTTTTTAACAATACAATTTTAAAATTTTACATCGAAATAAATTTATCTAATATATATAACGTGTAAATTTTGTTAAGGTATATAAATATTACATATTAATAATCTATGATTTTTGTTAATATATTCTGGATGCATTTAACTATTATTGACACATTTCCTTATAAATAATAGAAGATTCCTAAATTTATATCTATTGACATATTTTGCGTGACTAAGTTGGAAGGTGTGGGGTAATTTACCAAAACAAAATTGTTAAGCATATTATAAGATGTAATAATGATAATATTATTAGAGAGTTAATGTAACATAACTTTCTAGTAACAGTCCATTTTTTAAAAAATCACACATGAAATCAAGTCATGACTTCTGTTTTAATATATAAGATATATAGTTGTGAATAGTTATTGTTCCTTTTGATTTATGATTTTAAAATAGAAATTAACTATTTTAATTAGAAATTTGATTATTCAAGAAAATATTTGAAATAATTATTTGAAAAAACTACTATTAAACATTCTTTTCAATTTTCTTAATGTTTAAGATTTTAGAAAAAAAATAAGTATTATATATTGTTTTTTACAAATCGGTGTTCTGTTTTTTTTTTAGTATTTGTAAAAAGAAAAACTAAAATTAAACACTCTTTACTTTTATTTTATTCTTAAATAATTTTTAAACTTACTTTTCAAAATTTTTTTTTAATTATTTTGTATATATTTTTAATCATGAAATATTTTAATACATGTAATGATATTAAAAGGAAAATTACTATTAAATAAGTTTTTGCAATATATTTTGTTTGTACAAGATTTGTAAAAAAGAAAAGTACAATTAAACACGCTTTACTTTTTTTACGGTTAAATAATTTCTAAAATTACTTTTTCGAATTGGTTTTATTATCTTAATTTTTTTTCGTTAGGATTTGTAAAATTGAAAGCTACAATTGAACACTCTTTATATTTTTTTGCTGTTAAAAAAAATTTGAAAATTAAATTTTTCAAAATTCATTTTTAACCATGAGATATATTAACACATGTAACAATAATAAAAAAGAAAATTACTACAAATATTTTGTGAAATTATATTTTGCTTAGGATTACAAAAATGGATTTCAAAACTCTTTTTTAATATTATCTAGCTATATATTTTTTAATTATGAGATGGTTTACCACATCTCAAAATCTTAATTATATAATTCTCATGTGTCACAATCGTGTTAATGAGCAACTTTGAAGAACTATGCTTTATATAATAAGATTTTGAGTTATATGCATGAAAAAAAATAAAAGAGTGCATTAGATATTATTATATTCTCATCTTAATTAAATATTTTATTTTAAGTATAATAATTATTTATATCTTCTACTTCATTTATTCTTTCAAACTGAACACAAATTGTTTTAGGGGGAATTGCCAAAACAAACCCAAATATTCATTTTAACCCTAAAGGTATACCCCATATTCAATCAATTGCAAACCCAACCTAAATGGGTGTTAAAACTACTATTTAACCCTTATGAACAAACAAAAAACGTGTAAATATATTTTACGATTTTTTCCTTCGTAGGTCTACACTTTAAGAAAGAAGTCTACAACTAGGTAATCTTACATTAACGTCTACTGTGTAAACTAATGTAGATTTATTATTTAGTCTACATCTTAATTTAATCAATTAATTTAATTTTAAAAATGTAGAAAAAATGTTTTTGGTAAATTTTTTAATAAATCATCAATTTAAAGGTTAGTATGAGGTAGATAAATTAAATTTTCTTATAATTGAATAGTTTAAAAGAATGTATATTGATTTGGGAACTATGTGGTAGACAATGTTAATGGTTTAGCAACCAAAGGTTCTAACATGTTATGTCTTTTAGAGTTAGATTCTTAGGGTTAGATTCTAGATTTAGAATTATTTTGTTTTAATGATTCAAAATTGCATATTTAATGTTGAGTAGTTTATATTTTGTATATATGATATTTGGTACAATAACTAAGATTTGTTTTATAATGATTCAAACGTTTAGGGTTTGAGATTTGGGGTTTCGAGTTTGATATTTCTGGTTTAGGGTATAGTAGACTTACAGTTAAGTCTACTTATATGTAGACGTCTATTTCAGTCTACGTTTATTTGTGTTTACCAAAATAAATTATTTTAAAATTAAAACTAACTAAGCGGGAAGTGAAAATGAATTTTGGAGACTATTTTTCCATATTGGCGCCAATATCTAGGGTATAGTAGATTTACAGTAAAGTCTACTTATATGTAGACGTCTATTTCAGTCTACGTTAATTTGTGTTTACCAAAATAATTTTTTTTTTAAAATTAAAATTAACTAAGCGGGAGTGAAAATGAATTTTGGAGCCTATTTTTCCATATTGGCACCAATATTTAGGGTATAGTAGACTTACAATAAAGTCTACTTATATGTAGACGTCTATTTCAATCTACATTAACCAATTTAATCTAACCGAAAAAATTACACAGCATATAAATATTTTTTTAGGGTTTTCTGGTAAAAAAGAATCCTAATCATGCCGTTTAGATCTGAGACAGTTTAGGGGGCGATTTCCAGTGAGATTTCCGACGAACCCTCTTCGACTCTGTTTTCACACCCAGCCACCTTCCTCTCCGAATCACCATTCACCACCATGACCATCACCACTATCCTCTCACATCCTTCAGCCATCTCCACCTTGTCTCCTCCTCATCTCCTCCTCGTCACCACCATTACTCTCTGCCTCGTCTCCTCCTCATCTCCACCATTACTTTCCGCCTTGTCTCCTCCTCATCTCCTCCTCGTCATCACCATTACTGTCCTCTCTGTATTTCTCTCTCTATATATGTGTTTACAAAGAGTCTCTGCATCTCTTATTGTTTTGATTAAAGTGTTCAATTTTTGTTCTAGGGTTTGTATATGTTCAATTTATTTGCTGTAAATTGAAATGCATATGTCGTTGACGAAAATTGATGAAGTGTTATGAGTTAATACATGTTTGTAGTGTACAAGCATGTGTTGTGTTTTATTGATTTCTCTGGCTCTTTTTGTTGCAGGTTGCTCCCAGAATTTTACTGCAGACTACGGATTTGTAGACTTTTACTGCNCATGTTTGTAGTGTACAAGCATGTGTTGTGTTTTATTGATTTCTCTGGCTCTTTTTGTTGCAGGTTGCTCCCAGAATTTTACTGCAGACTACGGATTTGTAGACTTTTACTGCAGACTACGGATTTGTAGACTGTCTTATAGGTCTACATTAATTTAGACTGAATATACAGTCTACATAGAAAAATCTATTAAAAATTATATTTGTGTATTGTTTATTTTAGGTTTCAGATTCTATTTAGAGAAACATTGATTGTTCATTTATATTTTCGGATGCATTGTCTTAGATTCTATATAGAGAAACACTGATTTTTTATTATATAGTTGGATGCATTGGTTAGCTTAAGCTTGTTTTTCTCCTTATTCTGGTCGTAGGTTCTATCTTGTTTCGTACTTCTGGTTCACAAGGCTTAGTTTTTAGATGTTTTGATATCTTCCCTCGTAGACACCTTATAGACTTGTGCTACTCTGTTCAGTATCACTTATTTTCTCTGAAATGCTTTCTTGACTTATGTTAAAGTTTCTTGATTGAATTCTTTGACTTGTTTCATGCTTCCTTCCCCTTTCTTCTTTGAGCTTCCTTTTGATTCTAACTTCCATCTTCTTTTGATATATCATCATTTGATAAAATTGGAGAAGGTGAAGACTAAGCTTGAATCTAAAAATGGATGTGAGCCAACAATAGCTGAATGGGCTGAAGCTTTGGGGCTAAGTGGACCTGTCTTGAAATCTGAAAGCCACCGTGGCAGAAGCAGCAGGGAGAAGCTGATCACTGCAAACTTGCGTCTGGTAGTTCATATAGCTAAACAGTATCAGAATCGTGGACTCAACTTTCAGGACTTATTACAGGTTAGCTCTCAAAAAAACACATTGCTACCGTCCAAGCAAAGAAGAACTCGCAAGCCACGTTGGTGTCTCAACAGAGAAGCTTGATAAACTTCTGTACAATACAAGAACACCTCTATCAATGCAACAACCCATTTCGTCTGATCAAGACATCACCTTTTAGGTAACACTTTTAACTTTGCAAATGTGACTTCTTACCAAGAGCATTACATGGTAATAATCCATTTACAGGAAGTGACACCATACAGTGGGATTGAGACACCGGACATGAGCGTAGGGAAGCAAATGATGAGGAACCATGTAAGGAATCTACTCAATGTGCTGAGTCCCAAGGAGAGGAAGATCATCAAGCTGAGGTTTGGGATTGATGGTGGGAAGCAGAGATCGTTGTCTGAGATATGAGAGATTTATGGACTGTCTAAGGAGAGGGTAAGGCAGCTAGAGAGCCGAGCATTGTATAGGCTTAAGCAGAACATGAACAGACATGGACTCAATGCTTATGCTGATTTGCTTGTCTAGCTCATGTGGAGATACTGGCTTTCAACTATGTGTATACAAAAAAAATATACTTTTGTTATGTAATGGTTTTGTTGATATTTTTTTTCCTAAGATTTGTAGACTGCATATGAAGTCTACATGTAAAGTAAGTTTTAGTCAGTTTCTAAATATTTTAGTCAAATACAAAAGAAACCTATTCAACGAAGTCAAAGTTTTGGTCAAATGCAAAACTGACCTTCTGTAGACTTCCCTAGCAGTCTACAAAGGGTAGACTTCCAGGAAAGTCTACTATGGTAAGACAAAATTTTAGTCAAATGCAAATCTAACCTCTTTTATGTAGATTTCTTAGTAAGTCTACCAAATTTTTTGTTTTTGGTTTCAAAGGTAAAGACGTTGACGTACTTGTAGGTCTACAGTACAAAAAAAATTATTTTGGTCAATTGCAAAAGTAACTTGTGCGTTGACAAGTAGACTGAATCGTAAGTCTACACGTAAGTGTAGACATATAATACAATCTACTTTCGCGATACAGATCAGAGATATGACGAAAAACATGTAAATAGTTACCTTGACACCGGTTTAAAGCTTGTTTCCAAGCTTTTCCACCGTCCAGAATCCAAATATGAGCAAAAGAAGCACCTTTTACGATTCACTTGTGAATATAATCGAAACTATGAAGTTTTTGTTTATAAAAATGAGAGCTATGAGGATTGTTTAGATGAAAATAGAGAGGAAGTGAGAGGAAATGAAGTATTGTTGGTTTAGAAAGTGAAATAAGTGGTTGACAATTCATATCTTGAGCTTTAAGAGCTCATCAATGGTGGTTCATGGTGGTTGGAGATATTGATGATAATGACATTGTTGTAAATAAGGAAAAATGTTTAGGGTGTAATAGGTTTTTTGGCATTTTTGAAATTAATAAAATATTATATAAAAATGGCAATTTTGTAAATAGTTGAAAAACATGAGGAGGGTTTGGTCTTTTTAATGGTGAATAGTAATGACAAAAGAAAAGTGATTGGTTTTGTGTTTGACTTGAATTTTTAGGTTGATTTTGCAAAACCCCCCATTGTTTTAAGGGAATTATGCCAAAACGGAATAGAAATTCAGCTTTCTTGTTTCTTTGGTATAAATCCAACTAGACTTTGTCCTTATACCATAATTTTTTTTCATAATCCAAAAACTAACCCTAGATTAATCTAATTAAACACAATTTACAATGTTAATTAAATATAGGGAATTTTTTTTAAAAAGAAAAACACAAAAAAGGCAAAATAGGAACAAAATCAAGATTTCCTGTAATCCTAATATTATTTTGTGTTCTCCGCCTCTCTCTTGTATAAATATGCATCATCGAAGAAGAGTTTGTGAAAATCACAAGAAAAAGTATGGAGAAATCTAGATTTGATGAAGAAATGGTTAATGGGATTGATTTTTTTTTTTTTTTTTTTTGACACGGATATTGGCCTCTACATGTTTATGGAAGGTTAGAGGACTACAAATATTTTTTTCAAATATATTCATAATTAAATTTCTTTTTTTTGGGAAATTTCTTATCCAATGTACCTTCTACACTGCGAAGAAACCAGACAATAATTTTATAAGCAGATTCTACTAAATGTACTCATTTGAATAGTACGTAGATTTCGTAGACCTAAAATTTCAGAATTGATCAAAATAGTAGAATCTGCAATAAGAGAATAAGTAGTAAATTTTACAATTCGTAGACTTTGAATTCTTCTTATTTAGAATTTAATTTAAAATTAGAAATTGGTTCTAAACAAAGTAGATTAAGTTTTTTAGCGTGGAATTTAATTTCTATGATGTCATTTTTCGTATAACATAATTTTAATAATTAATTTTACAAGTGTTTTCAACCCAAAAATATTAGTTTGTCTATATAAGTATTTCATCATTTGTTTCATTTTTTACAATTTTTTATTCATAAAACTATTTATTTCATTAAGTTTGTAAAATGAAAAAGGTGAAAGAGAGAGGAAATGAACAAAAATATTTACACCAAAAGGACAAAAAGGCTAAATTTATGTTCCATTTTGACATAATGGACAAAAAGGCTAAATTTTTTTTTTTTGAAACACTATTTAGGGTATGTCAATTAGTCAATTACCTAAACGGATACATGTGGTTGGTAATTCACAGAAGAAGGCATGTAAACCGTTAAATTGGGGTACATAACAGAAAAGCAATATCTAGACTTAGGATTACATCAAGATTTTTGTGGAAGCCTCTAATGGCATTTACATGTAAGCTTTATTTTTCTCAAAATTGAAGCATTTGTTGGTAAGTAATATTGGGTACTTTATCAGTCACAAAGAATTTACGGTCCTCTGGTATTAACTATGTTACACAATGACGTTATTTTTGAATGTCCACTAACACATTCAAACTTGGGTCTTTTCAAAAATACATTCGCATCCACAGTTTTTCCCAGTTCTTTAGCCTACATTAATATAAATTATTTTTTTTGGTGATTTCTGAAAGGACATGATTCAATTTATTTTCCATGGAACTTGTGGTATATTGGAAGAAGCGAAAAGACAAGGTTTATAGAAATAAAAAGCGAATCTACAAGAGATTTAACGCATTGTGGAGATACTAGTTGGTGCTATATTATAGAGTCTGGAAAGAATATGATAGTTTTACAGGACAAGGATGGTTTTGCAGAAAATATGGGTCTACCGAAATATGACGGGTGCCATCCACAGCAGTATGTCACCTCTATATGTAGAATATGAAGCTTTGATTTGGTCGATGAGAGTGCATGAAGACAATAGTATCACATATGTGGTGTTTGCAGTAGATTTTTTTCAATTAGTGAGATGATGTCTCACAGACAGAATCACTACTCACATGGAAGAATTTTTACTATGGAAGGACTTCATCCCAGAATTTTCTATCAAACATATCCTAAAGGAAAAAATCAATGGTTGACTAGCTTGCACACAATGCTCAGAATCTACTTTCTGCTATGGTTTATGTTTATTCAGCTTCACCGAATTGCCTTTTGGGTTTGGAGTATCTTAGGAATAATATAAGCTTTGATTTGGTCGATGAGAGTGCATGAAGACAATAGTATCACATATGTGGTGTTTGCAGTAGATTTTTTTCAATTAGTGAGATGATGTCTCACAGACAGAAATACTACTCACATGGAAGAATTTTTACTATGGAAGGACTTCATCCCAGAATTTTCTATCAAACATATCCTAAGGGAAAAATACAATGGTTGACTAGCTTGCACACAGTACTCAGAATCTACTTTCTGCTATGGTTTATGTTGATTCAGCTCCACCGAATTGCCTTTTGGGTTTGGAGTATCTTAGGAATAATATAACAATTTGTTGAAAAAACAAATAAAGTCAAAATTAAACTAATATACATCTAATATAATAAAGTAAAGTTATTTTCTCTCTATAGGGGTAAATAATGACACCGGTTATATTATTTTAATGGACTGTGTGTTTGTAACTATTTGATGATATGAACTTTTTACATTTTTAGGCCCAGAAGTTTATGGTTTGCTTCGTTCTACTGTTGGAGCTCCAGCATCGATTCACCAAGCCTCTTTAAATCTCACAACATCCAATCTATGCCCCTGTAATGGCTTTGGTTTTCGCATATCTGATACACTAATCCTAGAATTTACATTGTTTGTACCATTCCTCCAGGTCATAGCTTGATCTCCGCTTGTATAGTGTTTGTGGCCTACGATGAACAACGTCAACGCTCCGAAATCAGAAAGGACAATTTCTGTGAAGCATCAACTCCCACCATGGCAATTTCGCTACTGCTTTTTCTGTTTTTAATTGTGAGTAATCTTCTAAATGAAAATTGCAATTGATTTATACTCCCTTCTTATGTGGTTTAAGTGTTTATTTGGATGTGCTAATGCATGATCAAATCTTTATTTCTGGATAACGATCATTTCGATAACTGTAAAAACTATTTGTGTTTTATATTTCTCCTTTTTGTTGGATATTGAGTCTCATATCACTTGTCTATTGAGCTTTGGTTGGCATATTTTTTCTTTTCAATATATTTTTCTTTTCGTCGGTGCAAAGTTGCAACATGTAGTCGCAACTTTAGTATTGGAGAATGCTGGTATAGTGGAATTTGTCTCTGGTGTTAAACTAAGACCTCGTGATGAACTTTTCTGGTTCAATAAACCAGAATCACTCTTCCCTTTTCCACTTCATTCAGTTTCAAGTGTGCACAATCTTCCGAACCTCTATTTGTCACTAATGATGTTTGGTTTAGCAGATATCGAAGACACTTGGTGGGCAGGTTCACAGAGTCTATGTTGGTGGGATTTCCCCTGGGCAAGTAAACTGGCTAGTATCCACATTTTTTCCTAGTCATAATATGTTACAGCATTTAGTACTAACATTGATTTACTTTCCTGTGCTGCAGTCAATAGCTACATTATTTAGTCACGTTATGGCTGCTGTTGGTTGACACACTGCTGGTCAAGGTGATGCTGTTGTTAATGTTTATGTAAACCATGAGAAGTTTGCTTTTGTGGATACGCAGTGATTAGTTTAATACTCGCAACTTTCCAAATTCCCCCTTCTGACACAATAAATAACACAAGTCTCTCTTTCAACCACTACAACCCAAAGGCCGTTGATATTATTCATCACCCCCACTGCACAGAGATTGACAGAACCTATCACCTTCATGTCTCCCAATCCGAGTATAACCTCATTGAATAATTATTCTGAAGGGCCCTGACTTGGTCTTGCGATGCTGTTGATATATGAACATGTTTAAAAACGGCCTAATATAATCTTTTCTGAATTGTTGTACGATTCCAAATTGTTCGTATGTTCCAGAATTAATTCTTAGGAGTTTCTGGTTGTGTTTTTCTATTATGGAATCCCTATCAGTCACTATTACCATTTCAGGACTCGAGTCGCTTCAACGGCCCCAAAACCGATAATTCTCTACATGTAGGTATTATCTTCTCTTCCTCTTGCTAAAATTTTGAGCTTAGGTTTTTACTAATTTCTTTCTGGTACCTAATATTTGATATCCATTTCAGACCTAAAATGCCGTTGTTGTTCTTTCTATCAGGAGCTGGAGCAGTTCCCCACTCAAGCTGGAAAACGGTTTTGTTCTGGTGGACATGGAATCCAGCTACACGGTTTAGTTCTTTGGGGGAACCGAAATTCACACCGTCGATTTCCGTGAATAAAGGAACTTAGGGAAAACCCTAATTTGTCAGAGTTCCCGGCTATCTGCTTAACCACACGCAAGCAATCAGAATACGACAAAAGATAATAATGTAAACGAGAATTGAAAGGAGAGAAAAGAGGTTTCTTATACCGATTGTGCGTAAAAACGGTAAAACGAGGTTAGCCTTGGCTACAAGAGCTGAGGGCGAGTTTGCTAGATCTAGCAACCTAAGACTAAAACCCTAGTTGAGACGCAGCTCGATAACAAAAACGGAAAATTGCCTTAATGCTCTAAGTTTGTGTGAAGAGAGTTCTGAATTGTCCTTTGCTTCCGTCCTCTACCTTCTTCTTATATACTCCTTCTCTAGGCGGTTTGATCTTTCATTTTCCGCCTTGATCCGTGCTTATCAGAAATCTTCCATTTATCTCAATCTTTCCATTCTTCTTCGGAAAACTTCTATTTATCTTCAATCTTGACATTTATCCACTTCTTCAGAAAATAGGCAAACCGTCATTGTATCTTTGGGTTGGACCTTATTCAAAGTCACGAATGGGCCTTTATCGCGTTATAGGACCTTTCGGGACGTTTTACGATTTAGCCGTTTTGTGACTTTAGACGAGGTTGTTTCCTGATACGATGCCGTTTTTAAGTAAACATCTCGAATTAATCGTATGGTTTGGCAATGTTCGGTGTTTCGTTTAACCGTTGCCGTTTTATACGATTTACTCGAGGTTTTACAAGAAAACGCGTCTTTAGTGAATTTTTATAAAAGATCTCGAGTTAACCGCATAGTTTGTCAATGTTCGGTGTTTTGTTTAACCGTTTTCGTTTTATACGATTTACTCGAGGTTTTACTAAAATCACGCCTTTTACTGTTTTTACCGTAAAACTAAAACGGTAGGGCGGATTGAGACGAAACGAAAGACGTTCCGATCACGGTTCAGAGTACGATCGAGTCTAGGGGCATAGATGGTTGAACTCAGCTAGGCGAGCTGGACAGATGTGTTCAGCTTGCCAACGGGCGACCTGGTTATATGTGTGTGAGCTGGACAAGTGCGTTTAGCTCGGTTCCGATCTTTTCTTGTTTTGTCAACCCGAGATCCTTGCGGAGAACGTAAGAAGAAGTGTCAGTAGGTGTTGATTTCAATCTTAACAATAGTTTTAATATCTCGGGGAGTTTGGACGTTAACGCCGTTTTTGTTAACTTAGCCAATAAAACAATCGCGGATTATTTTATTTGATTTCTGGACGACTTCCAAGATAACGATTGTTAGTTTTAAGAAATACTATGTTTGGAGAATCCTTAGATTTGTTCTCAACGCTTTTCGTGTTTTTAATACGTATTCTTAACTTTTTGGAAAGTTTTAGTCGTTGATTCCGTCATAACCGATTTTGACCCCAACAGTTAGCCCCCCAGCCCGTAAGAATCGTAGAGTTCTTGCGAGCGGTTTGAACTTGTTCAGCAAGTTTGGTTGAAGTAGGCGGAACTTTAACGACTAAAAGTCCGAAAAAGAATAGTAAAATTTTGCTTATAAATATGTGGAGTAAGTTTTCAAATTCTTTACTCATTTCTTTCCACATAAATTTTTCCTTCTCTTTGGAGAAAATATCTCTCTCTTTTCTTTGGATATTTCCACACTTGTTTGTTAAGCATGTCTACTGAAGGGAGAATTTCTGAATGTGCTCGTCCATCCATTTTCGATCCGAGTGATCTTGAATGTTCCAGTGGTAACGTACTTCCTACACCGGTGTTCTTAAGATTTACCGCAGATGAAGAGGGGATCGAGAGGTATTTGGAAGCTGCGCATGCTGCCGTGGCCCCCAACGCTAATTTCTGGGTTCCTAAGCGTAAGTTGACGAAGAGGCAAAAAGGTCCGAGTCGGAGTACCATTTGTTCTCTCAACGTTATGCGGAGTTTTCGAATGATCCTCGACTCGGTGCAGTTTCGTCTTCCCGAACATGGTCAAGATGCAAAGCACCCGCCTCCGGGTTACTTTACATGCTACGAGGCTTTTCTGTATAGTTGCTAGCTATGGTTTCCCATCCCGCGGGCCATAGTCGAACTCTTGGATCGGCTCGGATTGTCGATCAGCCAACTTAGCGTCACCGCTTTACAGCATCTTATTGGGATTTCTGTGCTGGGTTACGAGCGTGGTATGACCGTTAGTGCAGATTATCTTGAAGCTATGCTATCGCTCAACTGCACGAGCAGTGGTTATTATTACGCATCTCCTCGGGCGAAGATGTCAATCATTGAGAAGTTTTCCTTGAATGATCACGATTGGGAGGAGTTTTTCTTCTATGTTCCAAACGACCATGCTTCAGTAGAAGAGAGCTGCATCCATATTTTCAGGAGAAAATGGGGAAAAGGGGGTACGTAGATTGTACGATTTTTTTTATAAAAGTTCTGACTTCATGTGGTGCGTGTTTTGCAGTGTCTAGTCTCGTTACTCCTAAACCTAACGATCTTGATCTTGTTAAGAGCCTTCTCCATGGCGGCCCATATTGTTGGGGACACTTCTCTCCGAAGAGAGTTCATCGCGCCGTTGCCTTCCATATTTCTCGCTTTCAGGGGGAACCCATCGGGGTCGCGTCAGGGCCTGGAACGGACACCGTTCCGATGGAGAGGTTGAGATCTCCGCAGGATAAAGATGCTTCGGTCGACATAGGATAGTCGTTTGATGACTTTCAAGAAGGTCAATCAGTGGTGATGCGGACATTGATATCCTAGAATACATTGATTTCTCAGTTTCTTTGCCTGAGGCTGGACAATCCGAGACGCTGTTTGCGAAGGCGTCGAGACTCGTCAACAAGGTTTGTTTACCATTTGTCGATCCTTGCGATTACTCTTGCGTGTGATTACAATAGAATTGTTTTTCCATTTGTAGGGTTTCGTTCTATGAGCGAATCTATGCATGCGAGCAATGCAGGGATTCACAAGGCCGAATCTAGAGCTGAAGCGGCAGAAAGGAGGCTGCTCGTCTCAAGGAAGAGATCGATGCTAACTCCTCTCGCTCTCAAGAATGGGCTGAAAGGGAGATTTCTCGTATGAAGGAGGAGTACGAGGCCAATTCTTGCTGTGTTATGGAGCTTTCCGAGAAGCAAGTTCGTCGTGCTCGTAGAGAGGGCAAGAGAGCGATTGCTGAGGAGATGGGGGCTCGTCGCGAACATTTCGCGATCAATTATTCGGGAATTAAGGATGTGCAGAGAGCCGATGACAATTATCGTGAGTGCCGCGGTGTGGTTGGCGGATTACACCTTTCTCAACACGCGGACTTCTCGTTTGAGAGGGAGTATGCCAAGAAAAATGTGCGGTTGGATAGGAAGGAGAGGAAGCGTGCCGAACTCCTGGACCTCGAGGCGCGAGTGTGGGCGCAGTGGGATCCCATTGTGGTATCGCCGGACACGGTCGAAGCTGACGTGGAAATCCCGGACGAAGGGATCAAGGTCGATCAGCCAGGTGCTGATGCGAATGATGGCCAGTACCTGTCGCCTGGGTTTTATAACTTTGACGATTGATGTTCTTGTCGTTTATTGTAGTGTGATTGTTTGTAATATATTTGTCGGGACTGGCCCTTGGTGGCTTTGAGTCCCTGCTGCTGGGCGGCGTGTATCGAATGATGTTTTAGGTGTAGAGGATAGAATACGAGTTTTCGTCATGTACCTAACTCTTTGTGTGGATCGTCCTATCATTTGCTTGCACCGAAATATTTCGATCTTCGCGAGCATTTAGATGTGGACGAAGAGACATGCCTTAAGGTTCTCAATTCATGCCTTGAGACGTTAGAGACATTTAGGTTCTCAATTCATGCCTTGAGACGTTAGAGACCAGTGTGATGGGTTTAAAGCAAGACCTAGGTTTACTTTCGGTTTTAAGACTTTGCAATGACTAGTCGGCTTTCATTTTGCCTGTTACGAATTTAACCTGATTTCGTACCGATTTAAAGTCTGGATGTGGGAACCGAAATTCAACTACTGTCAAGATTACGTAAATAAGGGAATTTAGAGTAAACCCTGATTTCCCAGAGGACCCGACTATCTGCGGAACCGCACAAGAACAATCAAGAACACGACAAGTATCAAATAAAGATGTAAAATAACGAGATTGAGAATGAAAAGAGTCTTATTCCAAATCTGCGTAAGAACGGTACAACTAGAGTAAGCCTTAGCCACGTGAGCCGTCGGCGAGATCCCTAACCCTAGCAGTCTAAGACTAAAACCCTAGTTGAGACGCAGCTCGATAACAAAAATGGAAAAAACCCTAAGTGCTAAGTTTGGTGGTGAAAGCTCTCCAAAATCGTCCTTTGCTTCTGTCCTCTGCCTCTTGCTTATATACTCCCTTCCTAGGTGGTTTAATCCTTCCATTTCGCCCAAATTCGAGTTTATCGAGAATCTTCCATTTATCTTTATCTTTCCTTTTTTTCCCGCGGAAATCTTCTATTTATCCTCAAACTTGACATTTATCTTCAAATTTGATATTTATCTTCTTTCTGTGAGTAAATCATTAAAACGTCGTCGTATCTTTGGGCTAGACTTCGTTAAAGTCGTGAGATAAGCTTTTATCGCGTTTTAGGACTTTTCGAGCCGTTTTGCGATAAAATCGTTTTACGACTTTATACGAGATCATTTCCTGATGCGATGCCGTTTTTAAATAAGTTTCTCGAGTTAATCGCAAAGTTTGGCAATGTTCGATGTTTCGGTTAATCGTTGCCGTTTTCTACGATTTACTCGAGGTTTAATTAAAAACGGGTTTTTACGATTTCTCACGAAAAGTCTCGAGTAAATCGTATAGTTAGGCAATGTTCGGTGTTTCGTTTAACCATTGCCGTTTTATACGATTTTCTTGAGTTCTTTCAAGAAAACATGATTTTATGGTTTTTATCGTAAAACTTTGAAGGATAGGATAGATCGAGACGAAATGAAGACGTTTCAACCGTGGCTCAAAACACGATCGATCCGAAGGAAGTATGCCTTGAATCGAGGATGTGGGAGGTCGAAGCTCGGGACAGTCAGCTATACTTACGGCGAGCTGAACCGGGTTGGTTCAACTCGCCATACGGCCAGCTGTTCGTGAAGTGACCAGCTCGCCGTACAGCGAGCTAGCTCGATGTCACCTAGCTCGCCGTACGGCGAGCTGGTCCGGGACCCACCAGTTCGCCGTATGGCGAGCTGAACCGGTTGGTTCGGCTCGTCGTACGTCGAACTCGGTTTGGTTGAACCTACTCGTGGTTTTACAGTGGATGCGGTTTTGCGCTTAACTCGGACAATCGTGTAATCGGCGATTGTTTCGTTTGTTTTTCCGAAACGATTTCGAAGTTTTTCCGCGCATTTCCTTTGTTAGGAAATTTCTTAGCATCTTATAAAACGGCTTTACGAGTTTTATGAAACGTATTTTTATTTTTGCGGAAAGTTTTGGTCGTTCATTCCGTCGTACCGATTTTGACCCCAACAGTTAGCCCCCCCCCCAGCTTGTAAGAATCGTAGAGTTCTTACGAGCGGTTCGAACTGGTTCGGCAAGTTTAGTAGGATTGGGCGGAAGTTAATGGCCAAAAGTCCAAAGGTGAATAGTAAAACTTTTCCTTATAAGTACATGGAGTAAATTTTCAAATACTCATTCTCTCCCATAATTTATCTAAGGTTCAAGAAGTTTTTTCTCTTCTTCTCCCTTTGAATCTCTTTCTCTCATTGTTGCTAAACATGTTTTCAAAAAGAAGGACTCGTTCCTCAACCAGTTCTGATTGCCGTAGCTCCGAAGAAACGAACTCGCGGCCTCAAGTCGCAGTTCAAGAGGAGGAGCCCTCGTTTCCATTAGTCGACCCGAGAGACCATGAGGCGTATTCGGCGATAGGAGGCGAGCTGGGATCTGCCAGACCTGGAACCTAGGTTCCATCTTCGTCAGATGCCAACCATGCTTCCGAATGCCCGAGTTCGGCTCGCCCCAATGGTCTTGAATTCATTCGAGAATTTTGCCGAGTCCCAGAGGCAGTCGAGTTTCGCCTTCCGCTAGCCAGAGAAAGCGATAAAGTTGCGCCCAATGGTTTCTTTACATGCTATGACGTATTTCTATTGCAATGTCATTTGTGGTTTCCAATCCCGGAGATCATTGTTCGATACCTTCACAGCTCGGGCTGTCGATCAGCCAGTTGAACCCACGCAGCCTGCAACAACTCGTTGGTCTCTTGACGTTGAATTACAAGCGGGGAATAATCCTCAGCGTTGATCATATTGAGGGTTTACTGAAACCCGAGGACTCGACGCGAAGAATTAACTTATGGCCTCGCACGGAGATAGTCACTGGTTGCATGTCGAAGTACCCTTCCTGGAAGAAAAAGTTTTTTTATGTTCGTATTGACAGTGCATCAGTCGAGGAGGGCTGCATTCCCTTTTTCGTGACCGCATGGGGTTGCAAAGGTATGTGAACCGAACGCATACGTTTTTTTTTTTTACTTATTCGCTTTTGTTTTCTGCAGAGACCAATCCTTTGCCTCCGTCTCCAGAGGATCTTTCGATTGTTACTGCTTCGCTTCAAGACGGGGAATGTGGCTGGGGTAGTTTTTCTCCGCAGCGTGTACGTCGTGTAGTTGCCTTTTTTTCAATCTCGGCTCTCTGCGGATTCTTCAATTTTTGAGGAAGATCCGTGTATAGGAGAATTCGTCCCATACATGTCTTCAACGAGGAGGAGTAAGTCGAGCTCCCGAAAAGACAAGCACTTGGTTGTTGATGATGATGCATCTGACCGTGCCGCCTCTCCTAAGAATCTTCTGAAGGATTTCCTTGAGAGTCAGGTGAATGAAGGCGTTTGGGAAAACACGGGCGGATCATCAACCTCTAATTTCTCAGGCGGCGATCCTGACTATGTTCCAGAGTTTGCCAAAGGATCCGAGCAAGCTAATGAGGTTTGTTTTATTCAAATGACTTATGATCGGGCAGTTTTGCTTATCCTTTATTTTTTGTAGGGCCTTTTGACCATGAGCCGAGCCTTAAACGACCGTAGCGCCGAAGCCCGTCTTGCCGAGTTTCGTGCGGATATGACGGAAAAAAAATTTGCTCGTCTTCGGGCGGAGATCAAAGCCAACCCTGCCGAAGAATGGGTTGAGAGGGAGGTAGCTCGCGCAAAGAGGGAGTGTGCGGTTAACTCTCGCCGTGTTAGGGAGCTTTCTGACCAGAGAGTTTGTCGTGCTCGCCGTCCAGGCAAAAGGGAGGTTGCGGAGGAAATGAGGATCCGTCGAGAGCAATTAGCGACCAGCTACTCGAATGCCGAGGTTGCTCAACGAGCCAACGGTGATTATCTCGAGTGTCACGGTGTTGTTCACGGGTTGTCTCTCACTCAGAACGAGGGTTACTCGTACGCCGAAGAGTTTCCCGTGCATATGAAGCGTTTGGATCGGAAGAGAGACATGCAGCCTGAACTCTTTCATCTCAGGACGCGGATGTGGGAGCAGTGGAATCCCATTGTCGTATCGCCGGATTCGGTTGAAGTTGGGCCTGAGATTCCGGACGCATGTGACAAAGTTGATCAACCGTGGATTGATACTAACGTTGGCCAGAACTCGGAGTCCCTATTTGATGATTTCGATATATGATGTTCTTGTTTCATGATATTGCTGTAGTTTTCCGGGACTGGCCGTTGGTGGCTTTGAATCCCTGCCGCTGGGCGGTATGTATGAAATTTTTTTAATAAAAATATCTTTAAAGTATGAAATCTGCATTTCGTTCTAGGTGTAGAGGGAAGAATATGAGTTGTCGTCTCGCATCTAACTCTTGGTGTAGATCGTCCGGTTCGTTTACTCGGAGTGTTTCGATTTTCGCAAGTGTTTAGATGTGGGCGAAGAGACATGCCTTTAGGATCTCGATTCATGCCTTGAGACGTTAGAGACCAGTGTGATGGGTTTAGGGCAAGACCTAGGTTTACTTTTGGATTCAGGCTATGCGATGACTAGTCGGATTTCGTTTTGCCTGTTGCGATTTTAACCTGATTCCATACCAATTTTTTTTTTTAACACTGGATAATTATGCCATTACAAACTACGAGAAATGTTACAGACGATTCAACAACCGACAATTCTATACCTATCTTATGAGGATTCACGCACGCCTAACTGCATCACCTGAGCCGCCCTATCGGAACCACGGTTGACGGTACTCCTTGTGTCATGCTGCAGATCTCTTGTAAGCCTTTCTCCACTAATTCGCATAATTCCGTCTTCTCTGGGATTCGAACCCCATACCTACTGGTGTAGAAGCATTAATGAACCCTTAGTCAAACCACTGGACCAAGGGGGCTTCCACAATTCCATACCGATTTAGAATCCGCGATAGGTTCTCAGCTTAAATGATTCGTTTGGTTGGAACCGAGCATCTCACCGGGAACAATTTCTAAGTTGCCCGGAAGTGCTGACCAAAAATTTGGATTTCTTTTATAGCGCGATATTTTATCCTAGTCGGATGTATGCGGACCAATGGGTCAGTGCGTTTGTTTAGGACAGCTAGCGTGCTCGACGGGGCCAATCGCCGAGCGTTTGTGATTATATAGTCGCGGACGGACTTTTGTTAAATATTTTTCTAAGACTTTAGGCGAACTTTCGCCGGTTTTTTCTGAAAATATTTTGGTGTATAAGTTTTGTAGAGACAATTAAGTAGTTGTTACTGCGGAAGTAATTTCCGGATGTTTTGAATTTTTTCTTATGCTTTTGGATAGTAGCGGAGATTTTAAAATATTCTAACTTTGCCTTTATTAAAAAGTTTCGAACGTTTCGATTACAAGGCGAATGTTTTAAAGTATATGAATACTCGTATACGCACCCACTCCCCCCCCCCATTTGTGAAAGGGGGATAGCTGAACTCGTCTTCAGGCAAGCTGCCTACGTATTCCTTTCGGAAATCAAGCCATCTCGTAGTTTTGATTGTTGATGCGAGTATGTTTACTCGGCTGTCGCAGACTTCTCGATCGCTTTAGTCGCTGGATCAGTGTCTTGGTCCGGGTTTGTCTCCTCCGGTTGGGTAGAAGCGATGGGTGCGGAAACTTGTTGCTTCTCAACCGTTCTTGGTTTTGGATCGTTCTCCGTGGGCGCTGGTGTGTACTTCGCCCGTTTCAGTTTCACGATTGCGACCGCCAATTGCCTTAGCTTATGTTCGGCTAAAAAGCAAGATCGCGATTGCCTCTTGCATCCCCAAATTGCTGCGACTCCCGTAGGGGTCGGAAACTTGATGCCTAAGTGATATGTCGAGAGGACTGCCTTCATGTAATTTATCCAAGGAGTGCCCATGATCACTTTGTAGATGGCTGGGGAATCGACGGCCGCAAAGTTGACGATTTTCGTCACTTCTTTGGCTGCGACTGGTAGTCGGATTGATCCTAGGTTCATGGATGTTTCGCCGGAGAAACTGGTCAACGGTTTTGGGATCGGCTCGACTTCCGATCGGCGAACCACACGAGCGCTGCTCCTTCTAGATTTTCGACGAAAAGACGGCAGTAGCCCGCGTCCTTTTCGTGATCCTTGAGCTTTGCTCGTCCCATGGTAATATGAAAGGCTTGCAGATGCGCTTTGCGAAAACCCATCCCGTCATAAGTCGGCACCTTGAGCTTGCCTTGATTGGGTAGCTTGACCCCAGTGATTCGGGCCGTAAAAGGCATTTTCCGAGATTCGTATAGCAGCTGATCGATTTAAGGGGCGGCGCTGGTAGCGTGGTGAATTTGAGGCTTCACCGCTTTCACCGCTGCAGCCGTTTTAGTAATGTACTCGCGGAGATTACGGATCTCGATTCAGTCTCCAGCAATTTTCCGACCTCGTCGGCGTTTTCTGCGAGTAACTGGAGATCGTTCCTTGGCTGTTGAGTTGCGCAAAATAGAGCTCCTCCTCGTCTCCAGTAAGAGAATGCTCGGGAGAAGACTCCGACAGAGGGCTACGAGTTTTCCTTCGCCTAGGATGGACGTCCGCGTCCTCATCCGACGAGTCGGCTTGGTCGCTCGTTTCCAGGTTAACTCTTTCGACGCCGTCTTCCTCGGTCTCCTGTCTGTGAGTAGGAGATTCATCTGATTCGTTCAGCGTTGCGTCAGGGTTATCTTTTTCGGAGTCTTTCTCCGTCTGATTTCCCTGCTAGGTTATGGGGCGATCCGTCGGAGTCGCGAAATCAAGCATCCTTCCGCGGATCTTAGTGGTTCCGCGGGGGCGAATCACTCTGGTTTTTGCCGTTTGAGTTTCGACATGTTTTGTGAGTGAACCGATGAGCTTTTCTTGCTCTTCCGATTTTTTGTTAAAGTTGGAAAGCATCTTTTCGACGGTCTCGGCGTTAGCGTTTGTAGTGTTTGCTGCGGACACATCCTGTGGTGGTGTTTTATCAACGTTATTGCTTTCGTCGCGAGTTTGGTTGTCACCAGTCATCGTTTCTTGATTGAGCGTGTTGCGGTTGAAGTGTAAGATATATCCCACCCCCCCCCCTCCTTCTAGCGCCAAACTATGGGAACCGAAATTCACCTACTGAACGTAAATAAGGGAATTTAGAGTAAACCCTAATTGCCCAGAGGACCCGGCTATCTGTGGAACCGCACAAGAACAATCAAGAACACGAAAAGTATTAAATAAAGACGTAAATTAACAAGATTGAGAACGAAAAGAGTCTTATTCCGAATCTGCGTAAGAACGGTACAACCAGAGTAAGCCTTAGCCACGTGAGCCATCGGCGAGATCCCTAACCCTAGCAGTCTAAGACTAAAACTCTAGTTGAGACGCAGCTCGATAACAAAAACGGAAAAAACACTAATTGCTAAGTTTGGTTGTGAAACAATCCAAAATCGTCCTTTGCTTTTGTCCTCTGCCTCTTGCTAATATACTCCCTTCCTATGCAGTTTCATCCTTCCATTTCGCCCAGATTCGAGTTTATCGAGAATCTTCCATTTATCTTTATCTTTCCTTTTTTCCCGCGGAAATCTTCTATTTATCCTCAAACTTGACATTTATCTTTAAATTTGACATTTATCTTCTTTCTGCGAGTAAATCGTTAAAACATCGTCGTATTTTTGGGCTAGACTTCGTTAAAGTCGCGAGATAGGCTTTTATCGCGTTTTAGGACTTTTCGAGCCATTTTGCGATAAAACCATTTTACGACTTTATACGAGATCATTTCCTGATGCGATGCCTTTTTTAAATAAGTTTCTCGAGTTAATCGCAAAGTTTGGCAATGTTCGATGTTTCGGTTAATCGTTGCCGTTTTCTACGATTTACTCGAGGTTTTATTAAAAACGCGTTTTTACGATTTCTCACAAAAATTCTCGAGTAAATCGTATAGTTTAGCAATGTTCGGTGTTTCGTTTAACCATTGTTGTTTTATACGATTTACTTGAATTCTTTCGAGAAAATATGATTTTACGGTTTTTATCGTAAAACTTTGAACGATAGGACGGATCGAGACGAAACGAGAGACGTTTCAACCGTGGTTCAGAACACGATCGAGCCGAAGGACGTGTGCCTTGAATCGAGGAAGTGGGAGATCGAGGCTCAGGACAGTCAGCTCGACGTAGGGCAAGCTGTTCGTAAAGTGACCAGCTCGCCGTATGGCGAGCTAGCTCGATGCCACCTAGTTCGCCGTACGGCGAGCTGAACCGGTTGGTTTGGCTCGTTGTACGTTGAACTCGGTTCGGTCGAACCTGCTCGCGGTTTTACGGCGGATGCGGTTTCTTGCGGTTTGCGCTTAACTCAGACAATCGTGTAATCGGCATTTGTTTCGTTTGTTTTTCCGAAATAACGATTTCCAATTTTTTCCACGCATTTCCTTTGTTCGGAAATTTCTTAGCATCTTATAAAACGGCATTACGAGTTTTATAAAACGTATTTTTATTTTTGCGGAAAGTTTTGGTCGTTGATTCCGTCTTACCGATTTTGACCCCAATGCGCAATATATTCTAAGCTTATACGACTTGTGTGGTTGAAATCGAGCATCCCCGAAGGTGCTGACCAAAATTTTGGATTTATTTTATGGCGCGCTATTTTATCCTTGTCGGATGTAAAAGGACCAATGGGTCGTATGCGTTTGTTTAAGACGACAGATGTGCTCGGCGGGGCCAATCGACGAGCGTTTATGATTTTATAGTCGTGGGTGGACTTGCGAATATTTCTCTAAGACTTTCGGCGACGTCTTGCTAGTTCTTTTCAAAACATTCATCTTTATACGATGTATAAGTTTTTGATCAAAATTGACCAAGTGTTTTTTTTATAGCTTACTGCGGAACTAATTTCTGAAAGTGTTTGGAATTCAAGTTTGTTGTCGGATTATGTTTTTTGATGGTGGAGAGATTTTGCGACATATTCTAACTTTCTCTTTATTGAAATGTTTCAAAAATCTCGAGTACAAAGGGAATATTTTTTTTTTAATATGGGAGTATATGAATACTCGTATACGTACCCATTCCCCCCCCTATTTTTAGAGAGGGGGATAGCTGAACTCGTCTTTAGAGAATCAAGCCATCTCGTAGTTCTGGTTGCTGGTGCGAGTGTGTCTTACTCGGCTATTGAAGATGTGTCGATCGCTTCAGTCGCTGGATCAACGTATTTTTTCGGGTTTTTCTTCTCTGGTTGGGTAGAAGCGATGGGTTCGGAAGCTTGTTGCTTCTCAAACGTTGCTGATTTCGGGTCGTTTTCCGCAGCTGGAGGAGCTGATTTCGCCCGTTTCGGGTTTACAATGGCGATAGCCATTTGCCTCAGCTTATGTTCCGCTAAAAAGCAGGATCGCGACTGTCTTTGGCATACCCAAATTTCCGCGACTCCCGTAGGTGTAGAGAACTTGATGCCTAAGTGGTATGTCGACGGGACTGCCTTCCTAGCATTTATCCAAGGTGTGCCCATGATTACGTTGTAGATGGCCGGTCGATCGACGACTGCGAAAGTTATGATTTTGGTTACTTCTTTTGGGGTCACCGGGAGTCGGATTAATCCTAGAGTCATGGCCGTTTCGCCGGAGAAACTGGTCAACGGCTTCGGAGTTGGTTCGATCTCCCTTAATCTGATTCCCATTCGCATCAAAGTGTCACGGAAGATCACGTTGATGGTGCTTCCGATATCAATGAGTATTCGAGCGACCTCTAAATCGCTTATGATTAGGTCGATGACGAGAGGATCAGCGTGCAGGTGGTTGATGCCGGAAGTTTCGGCTTCCTCGAAGGCAATTACTCTTCTTGGAGTATCATCCGACGGTTTCGGCCAATTTGAGACTGTCTCGGAATTTCGCCGATAAGACTTGATGGACGAGATGGTGTCGCAGTAGTATTGCGATTCGCCGATGATCATGTTGACCCTTCGGCGGTTAGCATCGTTACCTTTCTCAATCTTTGTCTGCGTTTCTCACCCGTTTGGTTCCCCTGAGGCGAATTGTCAGAATCGCGGATGAGATCTTTTACGCTGAATACTTCAGAGAGTTATTTTCTGAGCAGTTTTGCGGCCAACCTCGCGCCAAGAACTTTGCAGTTTACGGTAGAATGACCGTGGGTCTGGTGGAAGTCGCAGAAAACGTTTTCGTCGTTATTTGCGCTTATGGTCCACGTGTTTCCCGTAGTTCGTCCTTGCTCTGATCCCGAGTTGATGGCGTAGTTATGCGCCCCCTGAAGATCATGTCCCTCGTGATGGACGTACTTAATGTTACGAGGGTTTTTCTTTTTCGGCTTTTGCTCAGACGCCATTTTCGTCGGTTTATACTGCTCTGCCAAGATTTTAGTTTCCTTTTCGATGACAATGAAGTCGGTAGCTTTGTGGAGCGCGTCATGGACCGTACACTGCTTCTCGAGAGTTATCCACTTCCTGAACTTTGACTTAAACCAGAGCGACTTTCTCAGTGCGTCGACGGCTGCTCTGTCACTTATTCCGCTAACCCTAACCATGATGAGTTTGAACTTACTCATGAAGGCGCGGAGAGGTTCGTCTTCCTTCTGGGATATGCTCCAGAGGTCGGCGTCGGAAGTCTCTCGGTTTATGAACATCGAGTACTGCTTTAAGAATTCTATGGCAAGCTAGCGGAAACTCCCGATCGAATTCCGTTTAAGTCGAGAGAACCATTCGAGCTCTTCTCCTTCTAAGTTTTTGACGAAGAGACGGCAGTAACCTGCATTCTTCTTGCTTTCTTGAGCTTGGCTCGACCCATAGTGATCTGGAAGGCCTGTAGGTGCACTTTGGGATCGGTTGTCCCATCATAAGTCGGCACTTTGAGCTTTCCAGGATTGGCATCTTAGTCTCGGTAATACGAGCCGTAAAAGGCGTTTTCCGAGATTTGCACAGCAGTTTATCGATTTTGGGCACGGCACTAGTGGCATGGTGAATTCGAGACTTACACTGCTTTTACCGCTGCGGCCGTTTTCTGATATAATCGCGGAGATCGCGAATCTCAGTTGGGTCGCCAGCAGTTTTTCGACCCCGTCGGCGTTTGCTGCGAGTAACTTGAGATCGTTCCTCGGTCATTTTTGCAAGCTCCATGTAATAGAGCTCTTCCTCGTCCTCGGTGGGAGAGTGTTCGAGAGAAGAATCGGGCTGAGGAATGCGATCTTTCCTCCTTCTCGGATGAACATCAGCGTCTTCCTCCGAAGGATCGGATTGGTCGCTGGTTTCCAGATTCACCCTTTCGACACCATCGTCCTCGATCTCCTGTTCGCGAGAAGGAGATTTTTCTGAGTCTTTTTGTGTCGCGTCAAGGTTATCTTTCTTGGAGGTTTGCCCCGGTTGATTACCCTGCTCGGTTCTGGGATGATCCATAGGAGTTGCAAAATCGAGTCTTTTTCCGCGGATCTTCGTAGTTCCGCGGGGGCGGATAACTTTGGCTCTCGCGGGTAAGGTTCTGACATGTTTCTCGAGAGATCCGATTAGCTTATCCTGTTCATCCATCCCTTTTTGATAGGCGGAGAGTGCCTCCTGTAGCGTCGTAGTGTTGGCTGTAGCGTTAGCTGTAGTGACGTTTGCTGCTCTAGTTTGAGTTTCATTGTTCACGTTGACATCGGCTGGTTGTTCTTCTGTCATCGTGATTGACTGAGCGTGATGTGGTCTGAGAGTTAGATAGATCTGTAACCCCCCTCCTTCTAGCGCCAAACTGTGGGAACCAAAATTCACACCGTCGATTTTCGTGAATAAAGGAACTTAGGGAAAACCCTAATTTTCCAGAGGTCCCGGCTGTCTGCTTAACCACACGCAAGCAATCAGAATACGATAAAAGATAATAATGTAAACGAGAATTAAAATGAGAGCAAAGAGGCTTCTTATTCCGACTCTGCGTAAGAACGGTACAATGAGGTTAGCCTTGGCTACAAAAGCTGACAGTGAGTTTCCTAGATCTAGCAACCTAAGACTAAAGCCCTAGTTGAGATGCAACTCGATAACAAAAACGAAAAATTGCCTAAACGCTCTAAGTTTGTGTGAAAGAGTTCTGAATTGTCCTTTGCCTCCGTCCTCGACCTTCTGCTTATATATTCTTTATCTAGGCGGTTTGATTTTTCCTTTTCCGCCTTGATCCGCACTTATCGGAAATCTTCCATTTATCTCGATCTTTCCATTATTCTTCGGAAAACTTCTATTTATCTTCAATCTTGACATTTATCCACTTCTGCGAAAAATAGGCAAACCGTCATGGTATCTTTGGGTTGGACCTTATTCAAAGTCACGAATGGGCCTTTATCACGTTTTAGGACCTTTCGGGCCGTTTTACGATTTAGCCGTTTTGCGACTTTAGACGAGGTCGTTTCCTGATATGATGCTGTTTTTAAGTAAACATCTCAAATTAATCGTATGGTTTGGCAATGTTCGGTGTTTCGTTTAACCTTTGCCGTTTTATACGATCTACTCGAGGTCTTACGAGAAAACGCGTCTTTGGTAACTTTTTATAAAAGATCTCGAGTTAATCGCATAGTTTGGCAATCTTCGGTGTTTCGTTTAATCGTTGCCGTTTTATACGATTTACTCGAGGTTTTACTAAAAACACGTCTTTTACGGTTTTTATCTAAAGACGTTCCAATCACGGTTCAGAGTACGATCGATTCGAGGGGCATAGATGGTTGAACTCAGCTCGCCTGTTGGCGAGCTGGACAGATGTTTTCAGCTCGTCAATGGGCGACCTGGTTATATGTGTGGTCAGCTCGCCTGTTGGCGAGCTGGACAGATGTGTTCAGCTCGCCAACGGTCGAGCTGGTTACATGTGTGGCCAGCTCGCCCGTTGACGAGCTGGACAGATGTGTTTAGCTTGCCAACGAGCGAGCTTGTTACATGTGTGTTCAGCTCGCCAATGGGCGAGCTGGTCACATGTGTGGTCAGCTCACCCATTGGCGAGCTGGACAAGTGCGTTTAGCTCGGTTCCGATCTTGTCTTGTTTTCTTGAACCGAGATCCTTGCGGAGAATGTAAGGAGAAGTGTCTGTAGGTGTTGATTCTGATCTTAACATGTAGTTTTAATATCTCGGGGAGTTTGGACGTTAAGGCCGTTTTTGTTAACTTAGCCAATAAAACAATCAACAATCGTGGATTGTTTTATTTGGTTTCCCGACGACTTCCAAGATGATGATTGTTAGTTTTAAGGAAATACTATGTTCGGAGAATCCTTAGATTTGTTCTCGACGCTTTTTCGTGTGTTTAATACTTATTCTTAACTTTGCGGAAAATTTTAGTCGTTGATTCCGTCGTAACCGATTTTCACCCCAACATTCTTCAGCAAACTTCACCTTGAACCCTAGCAAGAGAAACAAATCCCAAGAAATGCCACACCACAAAATGCAGAAATCTACTCCGATAATCACTTTCGAAAGAGTGGTGTGTGTCTCTGCCTTCCCTTACTACGAATGAGACATATCAAATGTGACTTTCCTATGAATTAACTATCTCAGGATCCAACGTAACTGCGTCCATAAATATGCGTTGTGACTCATTGAGAGACTCTCTTCCCAAAGCTGTTGTTTACTGCCAGGTTAGAGAAGCTAAGATATCCCTCCTCAAATTAATCCTTCTACCCTCACGTGGACAAGAAATAGGTAAACAATATTATTACCCTTTCATATTAAAATGGATTGCATTTTCTAATGATTTAATAAAATAAATGGTGCAGAAGAAGAAGTCAGGGTGCTGGACAAAAAAGTACAGCTCATGGGACAAAGAGGAATCTAATCCAAACGGCTCGAGCTTTATAAAACTGGGCCTTGGAGATATAATGGCTTCTAAGCTGGAAGCACTCTCATGTCTCCATTCTTAGCACGACGAACCAAGAGCAAGTTTGTTGTGACTCTTCCAGCTAATGTCAAAGACTCTTCTAATTAAGAACCCAATACTATGCTCTAAAGTCAATCTTTACCCTAACATTAATGCATTGTGGCTTGGTGAATGTACATTACTGGGGAGGAGATCCCGGTTCAATATGGTGGTATCCAAAGAGATGAAGATACAAAATTCCCCAACTAAGCTGTTTCTGAAATTTTTTCAAGTCTGGGTCATCTGTAAACATCAAGATCCCAGCTTCTGAGGTAATAATTTAAATAACCAAACTCCTTTCTATGTTCAAGAGTTGTAAAAGAACGATAGCAATGTTTATGTTTTGTTCTTTTCTTTATAAATCAGAGTTTATTTCCAGATTTTTGAAGCCTCATTTTTTTGCATGAGTTCACTGCTAATCTCGCAACAAGTTCTTCTAGAGACAATGGTGCTAAATGTTACCATTAATTATTATTTTTTGAAGAAAAATTATCATTCATCTTTATTCACTAATCAATTGCTGAGACTAGAGATTTCTTTCTTTAATACAGGGACAATGTGAAACCATAGCCTCGAAAGAAATAAGTCCATGAGACAACTGAAGATGATACCCTATCTTCTAAAGTATTTTCCAACTTGATTACCAGAGCTAAATGACATGGGACTGGCGAGTCTAAATAACTTAGCAACGCGTGTCCCTGAGCTTCGGCGGTTTCTATCCATTGAATACATGACCGGAGGATGCAATCTGTGTTACCAGAGCACATGGCAACCATTGCAACTTATCTTCTAATCTTTATTTCGGGTAGGTTTAAGTAGTTATCTGCTGAGCTTTATGATTGTTAAGCTTTTGGTTCACTCTCCCTCCTGGTTTATTGCTGATATCTGTAAAAATATCAGATGAAGAAGAAGAAGATATTTTTGGGACAGGAAAGCGATCTTTGAATAAGAAGAAAGAAAGAGAAAATGTTTCTACAGATAAACAAGACCTATATAAACATATTAATAAATTAGCTAAGATACATAAAGAACTTAGGAAGACAATCTGAAGACAATACGTGAGGCTGAATTTGTTCCAATGAGTAAACAAACAGATTACATTTTTAAAATAATTTATATGTTCTTTTACAACATGTACGATGATAAGCAGGCTCAAAACAAAATATATAGTTAAGTCTAAAACATAAACACGAACATTGGTAGTAATTACTATAAAGAAAATGTAAAATAGCGATTGTAACACATTTCATTTGTAAAAAACACAAAAGGAACCCTAGCTCTCTGACGGCGATGAGTTTAGCGATTTGGAGTTCAGATCACGATCCCGTTCTTCCTGCATAAGATTTCCTCTGGCGATTGATTGGTAGAGGAGATCTTTGTCTCCGCCTACTCATCATCCTAAGCAGGTTCTGATTCACTGGATTCGATCTTTGTCGATCCCTTATTCCTCACGGCATCGAACTTTATTCTCCGGCTAGTGCACCTGTACTGTCGATCTCCATAGATCTTTTCTCCGTTCGTTGTGAAGGTCATTGCTTCTGTCGTCCCTCGATTGATCACTTATCCGATCTCCGTCCTTTGGTCGATCTCCATCCCGGCTTCTCTCCTATCGCTCATTGACAGAAGCAGCGATCATGGAGGCGACTCGGGGAGTTTAGGAGAAGACTCTGCTTGATCTTTCCTTGGGGATCACAGCGTCTATCGCACCAGAACGATCGTCGTCGGCTGAGTATTTGGTGTCCAGATTAATCTGATCACATCGTCAATCGCGTCTACTTCTCCGATCTAATACCGTCTTTTTATACCGTCTAACTCTGTCTACTCTCTGGTGTTAAATCGCTTACCGTGGTCTCAACACAGGTTGTCGCAACAAGAAAGCATGGGTACACATAGATACTCATATGCATCTCTATCGGATGTAAAAGGCAAGGGCATTGTAGTGGAAGACGATGACGAGCCCATCAAACTCAGGAATCGTGATGATGCGAATGTCATTAAAGACTTCCATCTTTCATTGATTGGAAAGATTCTCAATCCAAAAAAACAACAAGTCGAGAAACTCATTCAGAAGATGCCAGGTCAATGGGGTATGGAAGACAAAATCGTAGCTAATGATCTCGGTAATGGAAAGTTTCTTTTGAACTTTACCTCCGAGGAAGACCTTAACTCTGTTCTTCGGCAGGGTCCTTTTCACTATAACTTCTGCATGTTCGTATTGGTTCGCTGGGAGCCAGTTGTCCATGATGACTATCCATGGATAATCCCTTTTTGGGTCCAGGTTACTGGATTTCCATTGCATTTATGGACAGATTGTAACCTACCGGATGTAGGAGGACGGCTTGGGCACGTTGATACCTTGGAGCTATCTGAGGGTCGTATGCTCATTGAGATAGACTCCCGGAAACCACTGAAATTCTCAAGAAAGGTACAAACAGCTGAGGGAGAAGGTTTCACAATTGAGATAAAGTATGATAAGCTTTTCAAACACTGTGATATTTGTGGATTGCTTTCTCATGAAAAGGCCTACTGTCCAACAATTAACATTCAAAACCGGCTACAACCTGCGGTGGATCGCGCGGGTGGAGTCTTCTCTAGAGTCCGAAGCCCACCACCAGTCCCTTCGTCGTCGATACATGCACCTGAACAACGCAAACAGCAGCATTCTGGTCCACGTTATGGATCATTTTATGACTCCGGTAAGGAGACTGGACTGAGGCGGAATGGTTATGTCTCCTCCAACAACAAAACTGGGACATATCATAGGCCTGGGAGTGATCATTCAAGTAGAATAATAAGGCGTCATGACGACAGGTACCGGAGCACCAAATATGGAGGTACACGCCATACTTCAGGTCCTTATGACCGGAGAAATGAACAGCATTGGAAGATGAAATCGAGAGATACACCTACTGAGGTTGGCGAATTAAGCTCCTCTGATCCACATGGTAAGGGGGAAGATGCGGTTCATATTGAACGCATAGCTGGTATGGCAATGACCGTCCCTCAGCACAATGACAAGGACGCTGCACTGCGCATGAGTGATCATCATGAGCCTGCCTCAGCGCACAAACGTTTGGCGAGCAAGATAGTCACGCCAACAGCTGACGCTAAGATATTGGAGAGCTATGTTACAGTTCGAGCTAAGGGCATTGTTAAATCTCTGTCGTTTTCTAGAGAGGATGGTGAGGGGTTAGCTGGGGATGATCAGATGATTGGTGCTTTGAATGATATGGATATTGATCCTCAAGGTGATGGCATGATGGAAAATGAGGAGGAGTTCAATGAGGATTTCGATGACGATGATCTCCTTGGAGTGGAGCTGTTGGAGGCTGAGGCATCGCGTCGAGGGAGTAGGGAGCCAAACTATGGGAAAAAATCATCACGAAGTAAACGGCAAGGCAGTGCTGCTAATGCTCCTTTGGGCATTAAAAATAAGAAATATGAGTTCCTTCGTCGAGATTCTCCAAGTAATCGTTCAAAGTCTGGAACCAGGGAGGCTAGGGTATCTAGGAAGCAAGCCAGACAAGGGACACTGAGGATAAGAGATACGTCTTCCACACATGAGGTTTCGATGGGTTCCAAAAACTCATCCCACCATCATCCATGAGGACAATCAGTTGGAACTGTCGAGGGATTGGATGCGACCTCACAGTTCGACGCCTTACGGAGATGTGCCAGAAACATCGCCCAGGACTTGTGTTTCTATCTGAGACGAAGAATAGGAAGCTGCTGTTGCAAGACATTCAGGCTGACTTAGGATTTGATAATTTATTTACCGTTGAGCCACTTGGCCGTAGCAGAGGTTTAGCTTTATTTTTTATGGATGAATTTCAAGTTAATATTCTTTTTTCAAATAACAGAATGATTGACATTGAGGCAGTCATTGATGGAATAAAAGTCTACATGACATTTGTTTATGGGGATCCTGTATTAGAAAGAAGAGACTTAGTTTGGGAGCGTCTTACGCGTTTCTCAACATCACGTAATGGACCTTGGTTCATGATAGGGGATTTTAATGAAATCACATGTCATGCAGAGAAGGAAGGAGGCAGAAAACGCTCTGATAGTTCTTTTCTGGCCTTTAAGCAGATGTTAAGTGATTGTGGTATGCTGGAGTTCCCATTTACAGGGAACATGCTTTCTTGGGTTGGAAATAGAGCAGGCAGGACGACTGTTAGATGCCGCCTTGATAGGGCAGTTGGGAATGAGAATTGGCATGAGGAATTCCCCCATTCCAAGGTGAAGTATATGAGACTCTGGGGATCGGATCATCGTCCGATACTAGCGGATATTCTAAAAAGGAAACCTAAGCGTACAAGGAACTTCAAATTTGATAAGCGATGGTTGGATAATGATGAGCTTAGGCAAATTATACTCGAGGGTTGGAAGTCACCAGACCTACCACCGGATGCAAGTATAATGGAGCATATCGCCAGCTGCCGGCGAGCTTTAAGTGTGTGGAAGAAGCAACATAATTTAAACTCAGAGAAAACAGTGGAGGAGTTAAAGGAAAAGGTGGATCGCTTATCTTCGAGTGATGATGCCACAACTGAGGAAATTGCGGCAGCTATTAAGGAACTATCCGACGCCCTTAAGGCGGAGGAGACGTTCTGGAAGCAGAAGTGCAGGATTTTCTGGTTGAGAGAAGGGGACAGGAATACTAAATTTTTTCATGCCCTTACAAAGCAAAGGAGAGCAAGGAATAGGATTACACAATTGCTGGATGCAGATGGAAATGTGGTGGAAGATGAGGAAGGTTTGGTAGCCATTGCTACAGACTACTTTAGACACATCTTTCAATCATCAAACCCTGAGGCAATAGAGGAAGCACTCTTGGAAGTCTCTACCACAATTACCTCAACAGATAATGAGAGTTTAACAGCGCCGGTTACTGAGTGAGAGGTTAAACTGGCCCTTTTTGTGATGCACCCAGAGAAAGCTCCAGGACCAGATGGAATGACAGCATTGTTCTACCAGAAATTCTGGGATATTGTAGAGGATGATTTAACTCTTATGGTTAATCAATTCCTATTTGAGGGAACGGTGCCTTCTGGGCTAAACGATACCAACATATGTCTTATTCCAAAAGTGGACAAGCCAAATCAGATGAGCCAGTTGCGTCCTATTAGCTTATGCAATGTCAGCTACAAGATTATCTCTAAGGTCTTATGCCAGAGATTAAAGAAGTTTCTCCCAGACAGAATCTCAGAGACCCAGTCAGCCTTTGTTGCTGGGCGACAGATATCTGATAATATTATGATAGCTCAAGAGCTGTTCCATGCTTTAAGAACAAAGCCGAGTGGTCGAAACAAGAGGATGGCTATCAAGACAGATATGAGCAAGGCTTATGACAGAATGGAATGGTCCTTCATTGAGGCCACCATGAGGAAGATGGGTTTTTCTGAAGTTTGGATAACTATGATAATGAGATGTGTAACTTCAGTTAAGTACAAGGTACTTATGAATGGACAGCCAAGAGGAAATATTGTCCCGGAGAGAGGTCTACGTCAAGGGGATCCTCTGTCCCCTTTCATTTTTATTCTGTGCACGGAAGCGCTCGTTAGCCTTCTAAATCACGCAGAGAACCAAGGAAAGATAACGGGGATGCGCATCACGCGTGCGTGTCCATCGGTATCTCACCTTCTCTTTGCTGATGATAGTCTGTTTTTCTGTAAGGCGGAGCCCCGTGAATGTGAAGAAGTAATGAAAGTGGTCACGATATATGGACAAGCCTCAGGGCAATGTATTAATTTTGATAAGTCTTCTTTACTCTTTGGTAAAAGAATTGGCCTCGATGTGAGACAAGAGATTAAAGACACACTTGGAATCCAGAATGAAGGAGGAATGGGGTCATATTTGGGCATACCAGAGGATATCAGTGGGTCTAAATGTAAACTTTTTGCTTTCCTTAAGGACAAGCTGAGAGGTAGAGTAAATGGATGGACTGGCAGATGGCTTTCGAAAGGGGGAAAAGAAGTTATGATAAAGTCAATTCTGCTTGCTCTTCCGACATATGTTATGTCTTGCTTTCTTCTCCCTTTGGAGATTTGTGAGAATTTAGCTAGTGCCATTGCACAGTTCTGGTGGAGCTCAAATCCGCCAAAAAAAGGCATGCATTGGTCAACATGGGACAAACTTTGCTTACCTAGGGAAGAAGGCGGAATTGGCTTTAGAATGATACATGAATTCAACCTTGCATTACTGGCAAAACAATTATGGAGACTGACTCAAAACCCTGACTCTCTTGTAGCTCGAGTTTTGAGAGGCCGGTATTACAGGATGAGTACGCCTTTGCGTGTGATCAATACTAACAGCCCATCATATGTGTGGACAAGCATTTCGGCTGGTAGGGAGCTACTATTACAAGGAATTAGACAAAAAATCCACTCGGGATATGAAGTTAAAGTTTGGGAAGATCCATGGATCCCAACCATACCTGCGAGACCAGCAACCCCACTAGCTCCGGTTATGCATCCGAATATGAGAGTGAGTGATTTGATTGACCAAACGATGAAGTCTTGGGATGACAACCGCCTCCGCGACTACATTGATGCAGCTGACATACCTCTTATCAAAAGTTTGGCCATTAGCTCTTCGCATCGGCGAGACACGTTCTGCTGGAGCTATACGAGGTCTGGGCAGTATACTGTAAAATCTGGATACTGGGTGGCACGAAATATCTTGACGAAAGAGGAAGATCCTGAAGTTCGTGAGCCCAGTATTACAAAACTCCAAGCACATGCTTGGAAGGTTAGGGCCCCCCAAAAGATACGCCATCTTATGTGGCAGGTAATAACAGGGCATGTAGCTGTTACGAGCATTTTGAACTACAGACACATGAGGTGTGACAACCATTGCCCTCGATGTGGGGTACCGGAGGAGACGATCACACATGCAATATTTGAATGCCCTCCTGCTTTACAAGTTTGGGCGCTATCATCTACGCCTACCAATCCCGCTGTGTTCCCAGTACAAAGCACATACGCGAATATGGATTATCTATTCTGGAGGAAGAATGCGGTAATGGAACCAAAATTGGATAGGGATCCTTATCCTTGGCTAATCTGGTACATTTGGAAGGCTAGGAATGACAAGCTCTTCAGAGGTATTGATAGGGATCCATTAGAGGTAGCGCGCTACGCAGAAAGTGAATGCCAGGCATGGTTCCAAGCAAATGAGCAGGAAATTCTGATTCCCATTGGAAACGGAACAGCGGAAGACCAGACCTTAAGTTTGGATAACATATGCTTGGTGGATGGATCTTGGTCTGCTACAAATACGTTCAGTGGATGTGGATGGGTGCTTAACGATAATGTTGGAAATAGTAGCTTAATGGGGATGCGCAATTTTGATAGAGTGGAGTCGGCGTTGCATTCAGAGTTGGAGGCACTGCGGTGGGCAATGGAGAATATGATTCAACATTCGCCATGTCAGAGCTTTGGGACTGATTGCAAGGAGATGATTGAGATGCTCAAGAACCCTCATGCATGGCCAAACTTTTCAACGGAGCTGGAAAAGCTGGAGATACTGAAGATATGCTTCCCTGACTTTAAGATTTGTTATGTTCCTAGAGGTCAGAACGTTGTTTCTGATTCTCTAGCCAAGACAGCTAGGTCTTTTTATCGTAAGCTTGTGTACGTTGGTTGTTCTGTTCCGGTCTGGATTCCCAGACCACCTCAAGTTCCTTGAGTAATAGATCAGCCGTTTGATGTCAAAAAAAAAAAAAAAAACACATTTCATTTGTAATACTTACGATGAAAAGAGTGTGAAACACAGACTTAAACATGTCACTAATACTTCAAATTATATGCATTCAGCAACAATCTTCATATGTAATTTAAAAGTCGTGGATATTAAATTAAATTCTTACCATATATAACTCTTTTTAAACATCAGATTATAACTTTAAAATAAGTCATCAAAACTACAAACAACATAAAGTAAAGACTAATGTTTTTGAGGCGAGGCCATAATTCTTAATTTAGGAGTCATTGTTAGTTAATGATTTAAATATAAAGTTCCAGTGATGGTTTGTTTATAATGATTGTTCTTTATTCTGGTTTGGCCTGCTATATATTTTTTAATCCATAAAGAATTTTCATGAATTGGTTCGGAGAATAATATTATTTTTACATTTGGATCAAATTTTGAATCAGTATTATTTCTATTATGAAACTGTTCAATTTGGTATTACAACTCAATGATTCTAAAATTAAAAAAAAAAATTGAATCGGCTGTAAAATTTCACAAATGTTTTATACGAAACCTAAGTAAATAAAATAAAATATATTTTAAATTATAACTAGGTTTAGCTAAATTTTAATCATCTTACATATCATTGCACATATGATTTTCCAGTAATAACTAACAACAAATTGTGAGTTAAATTATTTGAAAGGTTTTAGTCACAATGCAACGAATAACTACTAACCGAATTTTTACCAATTTAATAAGTTAAAGAAATTATAATATATATAATCAATTTATATTAAAATGTATATTTTATAATTTAAGTAAAACTTATATAAATACCCTGGGCATAGCCCGAGAATATTAAAATAACTAAATCCTAGTAACTAGTAAATAATTTTATGAGTTTTAAATTAATTTATATGTATAAAATTTAAATAAAATATTATTTAGTAATTTTATATTTTATTTTAATTAGGTATGTGAGTTCACATCTGAGATTTCAGATCGGTTCATTTTCATTTTTATTTATTTGGATTGCAACAATTTCAATTCATCCTTTACCACCCGCAACTCTACAAATTTCTCTTAATTTTAGCAAAAGCAATCTTGAGCTCCTTCCTCAGCTCCCAGATCGTAATCTTCCCATCCTCTATCTTCTTACTGCTATGATGACTCCTTAATTAGATGGCCTTTCATTATTACGATAAGTTCGTTACTGGCCTCCATGAGCAAAATTCAAAATTCATGAGCAAAGATCAAACAAAAAAAGGATTTTAGATGTGAATACCTTTGCATTCACGAAAGCTATCTTCGTATATGCTTCTTTCCCTGCCAGAGAATTCAGAGCTGGAACTTGGCAACCTCGAGGTCTCATGCAGCAGGCAAGTCGATTAAGGTCTTCCTGGTTCGTGGGTAACGGTCCATCACCATAATGCATGAATTTCCACTTCCGAGAGTTGCAGGCTTTGAGGCCGGTCCAAACTAGCTTCGATGAAACAGTTCTAGTAGACCGAGGTAGCTTGCATTTAGGCGTTATCAAATCTGCCAGAGAATCGGAGTTCGAGTTCAGAGAAACAAGCGAGACTCCAGCAATAGAAACTATCCTTTGTCTCTTTTTAGAATCAGAAATCAGAACCAATGACGCACTATCTGCAACGTCCTTCTCTCGGATCGTCTTAGCAGATCAGAACATTGATCTTCATCCTCCTACCTAGCCTATCTGCAGGAGACGAGTCCGCTGGAGAAGCCATATGACTCCATGGGACTAAGGATCAACCCAAACCTTCAGTCTTGAGAATTCGGAGCACCGAAGCTTTTTCATCACCTCGAGGTGCTGAAACGAAACTAGCATCTAGTTTTGTTCGAAGGACACCAGTGAGGATGATCTCGTCAAAGAACCTCGATGAGTCCTCAGAATTCATCAAACATGGGAGAAATTCGTGAGAGAACTAAAAGAAAAAAAAAGAAAAGGGTATAAAATCTAGGGAATAAAATTAGAATGACTCAAATTTATGGTGATATTACTAAAATGACTCATATTTTTTTTCAAATTATTAGAATGTTTTCGTGGTCAGAATTACCCCTGCCGTACAACAGAGTTGTTAAAAATGTCTATCGTATGACACAACAGATTTGTCTATATTTTTTCTGATTTGTATTAAAAAAACGATTTCTTAAATATGTCTGTC
>CAKOAT010199599.1:99242-178300 GCA_932364175.1 Eruca vesicaria subsp. sativa
TAGAACAATGGATCACATTAATCTGTCTGTGGAAAGATGCGACGTAAGAGACAAAGACGACGAGATGGACTTCTGACAGAGACAATGGTGTCGGAGTGAGAGAGGAATGACGACGAGACTCGATCGAAGAATCCCCCCTTCGAAATCGTCGTTGTCGTGCGAGAAAGAGAGAGAGACCCGAGAAACAATTTTATTTTTCTCTTTTATGTTGAATCTAATTTATTTTCTCTTTTATGTTGAATCTAATTTATTTTCTCTTTTATGTTTAATGTTTTTTTTCCTCGTAAACTTTTTTTTTGGATTGCACACATTAAAAGGGTATTTTAGTCCATTTGCTTGTTACAAAATAGGGTCTAGTATTTAAAATTTTATATGAGTCATTCTAGTCATTTTAAGATCAATTTGGGTCATTCCAAGTAATTCCTCTAAAATCTATCAGAAAAGTCATTTGTTTTAAGATGAAAACACATGAGTAAGGCAATCAAGAAGAACGACAAACCAATGTCCTCAGCCCACTCTCAGGGGATCCTCGAGAAGTCAAAATCTCCTATAGACGTTTGATTAACCTTGAAGACGAAGAATGCTCTCGCCATTTTTCATTGCGATATGGAATCCCTCCACGATTTGACGACCAGGCCGAGGAGACATGAGGAAAATTTTTGAGGCTCTGTTGTTTCGCTTTATCAAACCTAGATGACGGAGTTCATCAAGACCAAAAAATAAGACTTACACTGAATTCTTCTGTAGAAAGTCAAATTTCTAACACAATTCGGTCAATTTCAAAACTAACTTTTATCTTGGAATACTTCTAGGTAAGTCTTCTCTGGCATTTTCGAGAATTTTTGAATTACAAAAGTAAGCCAATATTTATAAAAGAAGACTTCCTTAGAAGACTGATATAGAGGGGACTTCTCTGGAAGTCTTCCTTTGTATATTTTCAATTGAAAAAAAAAAACTAAATGGAAGACTTCCACGAAAGTCTTTCTGGGAATACTTTCGGAAAATGTATAATAAACTTTTGTTTTCTTCAACTTTAAAATAACTTTTAAGATTTATTGTTAATTCATGTGTTTTAGACAATATTTGGGGTCCTGAATGAACTTCATAACTTAAATGATGATAATTTAGAGGTTACCAACATTCATGTTTTTAATGTTTCTAGCTAATCTGAAGTCTTCTCTCTTAAGTCTTCTCTCAGAAGACTTTCGTGGTAGTCTTCCACGTTAGTTTTTGTAAAGTTGTATTTTTTAAGAGAGTTAAGTAACTTTAAGATAAGTTTTTTAACTATTAAAATTGTTAAATAATTTCAAGAAAATTATAATATGTACATGAAAATCGAAGTTGGAAGAGTTAACATACTCATTATATCCTTGTTGTTTATAATTACAAAATTTATTATTATTATTTCTTAAAAGACTTTGTTGGGTTTTACTTTTTCGAAGTTAAAAGTGATGAACAACTAATGTAAATTAAAGAGAAGAGGTTGTTTATAGTTACAAACTTATATTTTTCGCTGAGTATGGAAGATCCATAGATGAGAAGAACTACACAATGAACATCATGTTTTTAATATGAAGCCCATTGAAGTTTTATATTTTATAGATTTGTAAAAGTGGAAAACACATTGTCAGCACATATATTACATCTTGAGAAACATCATTACTGATTTTACAAACATAGAACCATACTCTTATTCTACTTGGTCTCACTCAAATTACCCTAAGGAGTGTGATATGTTGAGTTTTTGACATATTACACTCATGCTCTTCCACGTTACCTAATCAGGCTGAACAAAGCTAGGTTGAATATGATTAATAATAAAACACAGGTTGAACAAGGTAGTTATTCGGTTGGTTGACTTAGGTTTGCAACAATATGGGAAAGTAACTAGACTTATGTTGGTGTCAAAATCGGTCACGATGGAATCAATGGCTAAAAGTCTCCGCAAAAGTAAAAATAAAAATATGTTTTATAAAACTCGAGAGATCATTTTATAAAAATCGAGAGATCGTTTTATAAAACTCGATAAATCGTTTTATAAAACTCTAGAAATCATTTTATAAAACTCGAAGAATCGTTTTATAAAACTCGATAAATCGTTTTATAAAACTCAAGAAATCGTTTTATAAATCCAAAGAGATTTCCGAACAAAGGAAATCCACGGAAAACTCGAAAGATCGCTATCTCTAAAAAACAAAACAAACGTCGATTACACGATCATCCGAATTAAGCACAAAACCGCGAAAAACCGAAACCGCAGTAAAACGCGAACTAGTCTCATCCCGACTAGTTCGCCGTTGGGCGAACTAGTCTCATCCCGACTAGTTCGCCGTTGGGCGAACTAGTCTCATCCCGACTAGTTCGCCCAACGGCGAGCTAAGCCAGCCGGCTTAGTTCGCCGTTGGGCGAACTAGAAGCTTCCCAAGAGGAGCTGACTTTGCCCCAAGGGTTCTTATCGCCTAGCTCGCCATACGGCGCCTGGCCAAGCTGAACTAGCTCGCCGTACGTCGAGCCAACCATCCCGAGCCTCGATCTCCCACATCCTTGATTCAAGGCATACGTCCTTCGACACGATTGTATTCCGAATCACGGTCGAAATGTCTCCCGTTTCGTCTCGATCTGTCCTATCGTTCGAGTTTTACGATAAAAACCGTAAAACTTTGTTTTCTCGAAAAGAACTCGAGGAAATCGTATAAAACGGCAACTGTTAAACGAAACACCAAATATTGCCTAAACTATACGATTTATTCGAGATTTTTCGTAAAAATTGTACAAAACGCGTTTTCAATAAAACCCCGAGTAAATCGTAGAAAACGACAACGATTAATCGAAACATCAAACATTGCCTAGCTTTACGATTAACTCGAGAAACTTATCTAAAACGGCATTGTATCAGGAAACGGTCTCGTCTAAAGTCGTAAAACGGATTTATCGCAAAACGGCTCGGAAAGTCCTAAAACGCGATAAAAACCACTCACGACTTTAAAATGAAATCTAACCCAAAGATACAACGACGTTTTGGCGATTTACTCGCAGAAAGAAGATAAATGTCAAACTTGAAGATAAATGTCAAGTTTGAGGATAAATAGAAGATTTCCGCGGGAAAAACGGAAAGATCGAGATAAATGGAAGATTCCCGATAAACTCGAATCTAGGCGAAATGGAAAGACTAAACCGCCTAGGAAGGTAGTATATAAGCAAGAGGCATAGGGCAGAAGCAAAGGGACAAAAATCAGAGCTCTCATCTGAGACTTTTACAACTTTTCTAGACTTAGAATTTTCCGCACTTAGAAACTTAGGCTTTTTCTCGACAAGTTCGGTTTCTATGACTGGCGCTCAATTACTAGACGAAATCGCCCGGGCAGTTCGATCTCTGGTCCATCTCTATCAACTGAACTACGTTCGACTTGATCCTCGAAAGGGATACGTAGGAGGCAGCCTTTCATAAGGTTCAGTCCGAAATCAATCAAATCCTTTTTCTTATCTTTTTCTGTCTTTCGTTATCGAGCTGCGACTAGACTAGATTTAGGGTTTTATGTTGGTAATTCGCTGATGGCCCTTGCGGCCGAAGCCTTTATAAATTCCCTGTAATGATCGCGACGCTCTTACGCGAATCGGAAATAAGATCAACTTTCTCTATAAATTCGTTTTATTACGTTTTTCATATTTTTCCGCATTTATTTGGTTACTTGTCGTTGGCTTTCGCAGAGATCCAGTTCCTCTGGAAAATTAGGGTTTTCCTAAGTTTCCTTATTTAACGGAATCGACAAGTGTGAATTTCGGTTCCCACAACTTAGGGTTTCTATTCAGGTATTCATGATTATAGAGATATAAATGCTATTAGTTGGTTGCGGGATATTATAGAGCTCAACATATATGAACTAATCGATCAGCTCTCGCATGTTTAAACTCATTTATTGCCTACATCTAATGATCTTAACTCTTGCTTGTTGATCAATAGAAATTATAGATTGATGATCCTAGAGAAGAACTACACAATGAACATCATGTTATTAATATGAAGCCCATTGAAGTTTTATATTTCATAGATTTGTAAAAGTGGAAAACACATTGTCAGCACATATATTACATCTTGAGAAACATCATTACTGATTTTACAAACATAGAACCATACTCTTATTCTACTTGGTCTCACTCAAATTACCCCAAGGAGTGTGATATGTTGAGTTTTTGACATATTACACTCATGCTCTTCATATCATATTTGTGCTTTCCTGGAGTATTCTTAGTCTGTTTTGAGTTATTTCAGGTGGAGAACGAGTTGGATTGCACCAGAATGAACGTATGAAAGAAAGAGTGCAAAACAAGAGTTTTCTATCGCGGAGCACCCATACGGAGCAACCCCAGTTTGCTCCCGTTCTTTAATGAGATTTCTGATCTATTTCAGAAAAGACCAAAAGCACCACTCTCTCTACCCTAGAAGGCGCCGTTCTTCTAATAAAAACCCTAGCCGCCTCTACTCTTTAGACGGAGAGCATAGACTAGATTTTGCACAAGAAACTTGTTGAGACTTTTTGTTGAGAAATTGTTCTAGCTATTTTGTAAGGGCTAAGGCTTCCTCCTCTTGGTTTCTAGAGAAGAAATCTGTGAACCCTCTTTATAATTTGATTTATCTAATGCATTATTCAGTCATGACTTGTGTGTTCTCTTGTGTTATGATCGAGTACGCAATTTGTTAGCCTAGGGTTCTAGGGTGTTGATCTATTGAACTGAACATAGATAAGCCTCATTCTCGCATTTGCTCCACACTGTTCTTACTGCTGATACAGATCTGATCACTTAGTATTTGATTCCAAGTTTAATCTTTTATCATTAATCATGAATAAGATTGCTAGATCTGTTGAGAGCAAGCATAACATCCCTGGTCAGCAAAAGTAGATATTAGGGTGTAATGTGAGCATATTAGGTAAGTGCTTAATGTTTGCTGTCGAGTGTTGATCCACGCGAGAGCATATGTATTGGGCTCGCTCCACGAAAGGAGCATACCTGCGAGAGCAAGGTGCTCTAGTTAAGAAATCTAAGTTCTAGGCTGCACTTAAAGAGCCTGAATAATTGTTTGGTTCAGTATGGTTAACACCCAATGAGACACCCTAGGTTGACATCCTTATATCCTGAATTTAAAACCCAATTTTGTTATTTGTTTCTCACGATTTTTCTCTCCACAACACTTAATCGTTTTATCTTGAATTTGATCATATATAAGTAAAGTGTAATATTTGGTCTCTGTGGATTCGATCCTAAAGTACTACATCGACATACCATTCGATTGTGCTAGTGTACACATTAGGTTAATTGGTGTGCGTTTACATGTAATATCAGAGTGACTTTACTCTCTCAAATAAAAAGTTCAATAGTAGTACTTAGGGATCGAATTCACAGAGAGCCAGGGTGTCAAAAGACCTAATCAGGCTGAATAAAGCTAGGTTGACTATGATTAATAATAAAAGACAGGTTGAACAAGGTAGTTATTCGGTTTGTTGACTTAGGTTTGTAACAATATGGGAAAGTAACTAGACTTATATTGGTGTCAAAATCGGTCACAATGGAATCAATGGCTAAAAGTCTCCGCAAAAGTAAAAATAAAAATATGTTTTATAAAACTCGAGAGATCATTTTATAAAACTCGAGAGATCGTTTTATAAAACTCGATAAATCGTTTTATAAAACTCTAGAAATTGTTTTATAAAACTCAAAGAATCGTTTTATAAAACTCGATAAATCGTTTTATAAAACTCAAGAAATCGTTTTATAAATCCAAAGAGATTTCCGAACAAAGGAAATCCACGGAAAACTCGAAAGATCGTTATCTCTAAAAAACAAAACAAACGTCGATTACACGATCATTCGAATTAAACACAAAACCGCGACAAAACCAAAACCGCAGTAAAACGCGAACTAGTCTCATCCCGACTAGTTCGTCGTTGGGCGAACTAGTCTCATCCCGACTAGTTCGCCGTTGGGCGAACTAGTCTCGTCCCGACTATTTCGCCCAACGGCGAGCTAAGCCAGCCGGCTTAGTTCGCCGTTGGGCAAACTAGAAGCTTCCCAAGAGGCGCTGACTTTGCCCCAAGGGTTCTTATCGCCTAGCTCGCCATACGGCGACCTGGCCAAGCTGAACTAACTCTCTGTACGTCGAGCCAACCATCCCGAGCCTCGATCTCCCACATCCTTGATTTAAGGCATACGTCCTTCGACACGATTGTATTCCGAATCACGGTCAAAATGTCTCCCGTTTCGTCTTGATTTGTCCTATCGTTCGAGTTTTACGATAAAAACCGTAAAACTTTGTTTTCTCGAAAAGAACTCGAGGAAATCGTATAAAACGGCAACGGTTAAACGAAACACCGAATATTACCTAAACTATACTATTTATTCAAGATTTTTTGTAAAAATCGTACAAAACGCGTTTTCAATAAAACCCCGAGTAAACCGTAGAAAACGACAACGATTAATCGAAACATCAAACATTGCCTAGCTTTACGATTAACTCGAGAAACTTATCTAAAACGACATTGTATCAGGAAACGATCTCGTCTAAAGTCGTAAAACGGATTTATCTCAAAACGGCTCGGAAAGTCCTAGAACGCGATAAAAGATACTCGCGACTTTAAAATGAAATCTAACCCAAAGATACAACGACGTTTTGGCGATTTACTCGCAGAAAGAAGATAAATGTCAAACTTGAAGATAAATGTCAAGTTTGAGGATAAATAGAAGATTTCCGCGGGAAAAAAGGAAAGATCGAGATAAATGGAAGATTCCCGATAAACTCATATCTGGGCGAAATGGAAAGACTAAACCGCCTAGGAAAGGAGTATATAAGCAAGAGGCATAGGGCAGAAGCAAAGGGACAAAAATCAGAGCTCTCATCTAAGACTTTTACAACTTTTCTAGACTTAGAATTTTCCGCACTTAGAAACTTAGGCTTTTTCTCGACAAGTTCGGTTTCTATGACTAGCGCTCAATTACTAGACGAACTCGCCCGGGCATTTCGATCTCTGGTCCAGCTCTATCAACTGAACTACGTTCGACTTGATCCTCGAAAGGGGTACGTTGGAGGCAGCCTTTCTTAAGGTTCAGTCCGAAATCAATCAAATTTTTTTTCTTATCTTTTTCTGTGTTTCGTTATCGAGCTGCGACTAAACTAGATTTAGGGTGTTATGTTGGTAATTCGCTGATGGCTCTTGCGGCCGAAGCCTTTATAATTTCCTGTAATGATCGCGACGCTCTTACGCGAATCGGAAATAAGATCAACTTTTTCTATAAATTCGTTTTATTACGTCTTTCATATTTTTCCGCATTTATTTGGTTACTTGACGTTGGCTTTCGCAGAGATCCGGTTCCTCTGGGAAATTAGGGTTTTCCTAAATTTCCTTATTTAACGGAAATCGACAAGTGTGAATTTCGGTTCCCACAACTTAGGGTTTCTATTCAGGTATTCATGATTATAGAGATATAAATGCTATTAGTTGGTTGCAGGATATTATAGAGCTTAACATATATGAACTAATCTATCAGCTCTCACATGTTTAAACTCATTTATTGCCTACAACTAATGATCTCAACTCTTGCTTGTTGATCAATAGAAAGTATCGATTGATGATTCTAGAAGAATATCGATCAATACACCTTTCACTCCGTCGATCGATTATTCTATAGGAATATTGACCAACGCGCTTATGGCAAGCTTTGCGCGTGTGTTGACTATGTGCCCACGAGGATTCCTAAATCAGCTCTCGCTTGTTTATAGAAATCCTAGTTATAGTCAAAATAAATACCCAGCTCTCGCTTGCGCCTAACAATCCTATTATCAAGGTTCTAGTTAGCTACTCTAGAACTCAACATTAGGGGCATCCTATTGATGAATGTCACAACTTAGCAATTCTATATTTGGGGTTGATCCCTCATAACCTATCTGAAAACTAAATCTAACAATAGAACTACTCAAACATGGCTAAGCAGTTCATAACAACAAAGAGAATAAAAAACTGCATAGATAGATAATAATGGAGTTCCAATAAAAATCTTTGAAAAAGTCTTGAATTTTCTCTCCAATCTTACTAAAAACTATTGTGGTGAAAACTTAGAGAAATTAAGAAAGCACACTTTACCACAAACAACATGCAAAGGAATAAATACTAGGTAAAAACTTATCATGGGCAATCTCGTAATTTGGTGGTGTCTTGGACTTAAAGTCGGCTGGAACCAAGTCAAGTATCTTCGCGCGTTGACTGTCGATCGATGGCACAAAGCATGCATCGATCTATAAGTGACTCTTAATGTCGACCTCTGGTCTGCTCGGGTGGTTTCTCACTCCAAAATGCTCCAAAAACATCATTTTATTGCAAATCACCCCTGAACCTATAAATATCCTGAATAGACTCTAAAACGTAATAGTTAGGTGTTTAAAACATTTATAAACCATGGCTAAAAGTGGGTAAGCCTCCTTAAATTTCTTATCCCGTGGAATCCTAAGAACTCTCTTAGTGAAGCTTTCCGGCTTCTTCTCATTAACTCCCCTTTTCACATGCTTAAAACCTTCTCTTTCCTTCTCCTCAAGTTTCTCCCTTCAGTAGCCTTATCCACTTGCATAGGCTCTGATGCATCTTCTGAATCTGTGCTAGTAGTGTCTGGTGGGTTATCTGAAGGCGTTGGTGGATTCCTGAGTCCATTAAGTCATGTTACATCAATCGTTGGTAACTGCACTGGTACGTGAGAGTTGGTCGTCGATCGACAGGTGCTGGAGGTTGTTGATCGTTGGTGTTCTGTATGTATTGATCGATGGATGAATCCTGCTGTCAATCGATGTTGACATGAAAAGGTCTGGATGGATGCGGGTGTCATGCTGTGAACTCCTCATGAGTCATGATCCTTACCGTGTTGCGTGATGCAACTGGCTCTGTCGATTGATGCTTGGGAAAGCTTATCGATTGCTGCTCGTTGAAGTCCATCAATGAATGTTCGACGTGTGGTGTCGATCAACACCATTGCAAACCGCCAAAACTCATGGAGCTTTCGATTTTGAAATCCCCTTCTTGCAGCTTTTCATGCTTGACCACTTGCAGAAATCATCATCCATGATGGTATTCACATGGTGATTCACTGCCTCACCTCCTATTCTCCTTGCTAAGGCTTTCTGCCTCTTAACAACTACTTCTATATGAACTACCTGCGTCTCCAGCTTCTTCACATGAGTGCTAAAAGTCTCAAACTTTTTGTTCAGGTTGTTGTAGACATAATCAATATTCCTATTAAAATCAACTATCAGCTTCTGCTGGCCTTCAAGACCATGACCAAGCATTGCTTCGATCTTGCTCTCCTGAGTCTATGGTGGTGGATTCTGGTAAGATGAATTTTCATAGATCATGCTGTTGTTGTTGTCGTAGGGTCTCTGGTACTGCAAACTCTGGTTGAAATTACTCCTCTGACCATTCCCATATGATTTCATGTTTCCATACTGGTTTCCAGACCTCTGAAATCCAGTGCCACTGATGAAGTTCACATTCTCTTCTGCTTCTGCTCTATCCTCTACATCTACAACCTCTGCATCTTTTGCAAAGAAAACATGCTTCTTAAGAAGCTTGTGAACACTGTGTAGCTTTGCTTTCACCTCATCCATCTGCTCCTTACCAAGGATAGCGGCATATTTCCTTCTCTCAAAGTCAGTATTCTTGGCGCTATTACTGGATGCCAAGTTCTCAATGAGTCTCACATCCTCTTCTGGTTTCTAGTGTTGAAGTTTTCTTCACTAGCTATATCTGATACTCCAGTGCGATACCTTTGAAGAAAGTGTTGAGCATTTGCACTTCATTGAATCCATGGTGTGGACAATCTCTCTGAAAAGACGAATCATATCCAAGAGCTTCTGAATGATTATGTAGGCTCCTTTGTGAATGTAGCAATTTTTCTCCTCAATTATTCAACACGTGCCTCAACAAAAAAATTTCAGAAATGCGTTCTTGATTTCAGCCTAGGATGTAAGAAATTATGGTGGTGACTGCTTAAGCCAATGCGAAGCTTCTCCAGCAAGTGAGTACTTGAAGAGCTTACAGAGTAAGTAGTCCTTAGGGACTCCATTGACTCTAATAGTAGATATGAGATCCTCGAATCTCTCCAGGCGGTCCATAGGATGCTCGTGTGATAACCCACAATAGAGTATATGTCCCACGAGTGTATAGTACTGGGGCTTCAACTCAAAATCGCCTCTCTGGATAGCTGGAGGGCATATAGTTGATATGTTGGCGTATTACTGATCTGGACGTTTGTAGTCAGCCAACGTTCTGGGTCGATCAGCCTCTTCTGCAGCTTCTACAGCTTCAGCAGTTTCAGTATCAGGCTTAGAGATTGCATCTCCCTGAGCATATATCCTTTCTCATGCTGCTTTACGCAGATGACCTTCTTGGTCATGCATGTTCCCATCCTCATTCTATCTAAGAATCAATGTCGCAACCATGTCTTGCGGCTCAGTATCGATCGATGTCGTGTGGACAATATCGGTCGACGGAAGAGTAGTGTCGGTCGACAGCGGAATGCGAGTGTTGGTCGACGGAAGAATGGTCTCGGTCGACGATGGTGTGTGAATATCGGTCAACGGTGGTGTGTGAATATCGCTCGATGAACTAGTGCTGTTGTCGATCGATGTGGAGCATTTAACTTTTAAAATAAAACGTTCCAAGCGAGCAGGATCCTCCGAGAATAACAATGATTTTTCCTTGTTGCTTCTGATACTGTTGGGCATGCACTTGAAAAGACAAAGAAAATTTTGAATTAGAAAATAACTTAAATAAAAGGTAACCTAGACTTAATAAGACTAATCTAATGATGATCAAATCTCCCTGGCAATAGCGCTAAATTTGGTCTCACTCAAATTACCCTAAGGAGTGACTTTACTCTCTCAAATAAGAGGTTCAGTTGTAGTACTTGGGGATCGAATCCACAGAGAGCTAGGGTGTCAAAGACCTAATCAGACTGAATAAAGCTATCTTGAATATGATTAATAATAAAAGACAGGTTAAACAAGGTAGTTGTTCGGTTGGTTGACTGAGGTTTGTAATAATATGGAAAAGTAGCTAGACTAGGGTTTCTATTCAGGTATTGAGGATTATAGAGATATAGATGCTATTAGTTGGTTGTAGGGAATTATAGAGCTCAACTTATATAAACTAATCGATCAGCTCTCGCATGTTTAGACTCGTTTACTTCCTGGATCTAATGATCTCAACTCTCACTTGTTGATCAATAGAAAGTGTCGATCGATGATTCTAAAGGAATATCGATCGATACACCTTTCACTCTGTCGATCGATTATTCTATATGTTGAGTTCTAGTTAGCTACTCTAGAACTCAACATTAAGGGCATCCTATTGATGAATATCACAACTTATCAATTATATATTTGGGGCTGTTCCCTCATAACCTATCTGAACCCTAAATCTAACAATAGAACTACTCAAACATGGCTAAGCAATTCATAACAACAAAGAGAACAGAAAACTCCATAGATAATAATGGAGTTCCAATAACAAGCTTTGAAAAAATTCTTGAATCTTCTCTTCAATCTTACTAAAAACCGTTGTGGTGAAAACCGTTGGACTTAAAGTCGGCTGGAACCAAGTCGAGTACCTTCGCGTGCTGACTGTCGGTCGAAGGCACAAGGCATGCATCGATCAATAAGTGACTCTTAATGTCGACCTCTGGTATAGTCAGCAAAAGTTGTTTTTTCTTTTATATCCAAAATGCTCCAAAAACATCACTTTATTGCAAATCACTCATGAACATATAAATATGCTGAATAAACTCTAAAATGTAATAGTTAGGTATTTAAAACATTTGTAAACCATGGTTAAAAGTGGATAAAATCCATGGCCTATCACTACTCTTGTTTACTTTAATAATGTCAAGTAATTTTGGACAATTAACATATTTCTCATATTTTTATTAATATTTCTTCAGTTCTACCAAAACAAATCACAACTAAAAGTACACATACAAATCACGAAACAGAGCACAAACAAAACTATTATAGTTCATTCCTCAACAAAGACAAGCTTGGACTCCACTTCATATGAGAGACTTGTCAGAAGACTTCCTAGAAGTCTTTTAGCCAGTCTTCTAGCCCATTATTTGTTATAAGACTTCCAATAAGACTTTCCATAAGTCTTCCAAAATCTGACTCATATTTGAAAAACCTACAAATCCAAAAACTTGACAAAACCTGCAGAAACAAGATAATTAGTAAGAAAGACATGAGGAAAAAAATGAGAAACTGATATAAAGTTTGGTGTTTCCATGTTTAAAGAGATTAAAGAGAGGTTGTAGAATTTTAGTATGAGAAAAAATGTAAGAGATTTATGCAACAAGAGATTACTAAATGAAGAAAAATTAGACATGAAAACATACCAAAACACTCAGATTTGTTATGAAAGAGGAGACATTGAAGAAAAGTACGTCAGAAGATTTTCATGTAAGTCTTCTATTAGAAGACTCACCTATTAGAAGACTTAACTGAAAGTCTTCCAAGAAGTCTTTTATACCCTAAATTTATTATTTGCCAGAAGACTTACATTAAAGTTTCTAGTGTATTAATTGTTAGAAATTTTTTTAATAAGTCATCCAAACCCTATAATCAAATAACTAACTAAATCACAAAAAAGAACTTCATTAAACCTAAAATCAACTTATAAAGTGCTTAATATACACCAAAATAAAACCCATATATGTCAAATTCAAATATTTTTTAAAAATCTTAAGATTCTAAAATCTAACAAATAATTCATTTTGCTGAAAACAATTCAATTTTATTAAATCTATATTTTATCACTTACAAATTTCTATAATTAGATGATTATAATTTTCTCCTATCAAAATAGTTTTTTTTATGAAATTTATAAATTATTGTAAGAAATAATACACTAGAAGAGTTTCTCTGGAAGACTTATTGGAATACTTAATTTTAGGCGGAAAACCTAAACTTTTTAAAAAAAAATTAAGTGGGAAACTGTTGTCAAGTTATCCAGTAAATTTTCTAGTGCAATATATCTTCGAAAATTTAAATGTTCCAAAACCCCAAAATCAAATATATAACTAAATCACTTACAAAAACTTTATTAAACTTAAAATAAACTTATAAAGTTTTTAATATACACAAAATAAACACATCTACGTCAAATTTAGTTTTTTCTAAAAAAAAAATATTAAAATTCCACAATCTAACCCTAGAATTACATACAATATACAACCTAGTTACCAAACCCTAAACCAAAAAATATCATGACTAACCACCAGAAATGGTTCTCAACACTCCCCCTTGGTTGATATATCCGGTCAGGATTCATTTCATGCTTTTGATATTGCCTCATTAAACCTCTCCTGGAAAATTCAAAACCCAATATGGTAAAAAGGGAAACCAAGGACATGACAAAAGAGTACAACACATGAACTCCCCCTGATGAATGCATCACTGAAGGTCTTTCAACTGACGCATCCCAATCTTATGTACTAGCTTCTGAAGGTCGAGGTTGGCAATGACTTGGTGAAGAGATCAGCTGAATTCTCACTTGAACGCACTTGCAAAACTTGAACCTCACCTGACTTCTGAAGATCATGGGTTAAGAAGAACTTGGGCAGAATTTGCTTCATCATGTCTCCTTTGATGTAGCCATCTTTGAGCTGTTCTATGCAGGCCGCATTGTCTTCATACATCACGAGTGGTGGGTCTTTTCCTTTGGTCATACCACAAGTAGCTCGGACATCACGGATTATGGCCTTCCGCCATATGCTCTCACGGCTGGCCTCATGTATGATACTCTGCGTGGTTGGATGAAGTGGCCGTCATGGTCTGCTTCATGGAATGCCAGGATATTGCTGTACCACCATATGTGTAGACATAACCATTCTGAGATCTACCACAATGAGGATCTGATAAATAACATGCATCAGCAAAACAAACTAAACCATCCTTAGATTGGTTAGTATATAATAAATCCAAATCTTTCGTTCCTTGTAGATAATGAAGTATATGTTTTATCCTGTTCCACTGCCTTTGGGTCGGACAAGAGTTGAATCTTGATCACAAGTTCACGGCAAAACTGATATCTGGCCGAGTGTGGCAGGCCAAGTACATCAGAGCTTCTATGTCACTAAGATATGTCATTTCGGGACCAAGGACTTCTTCATTGTCCCTCTTTGGACCAAACGGATCTGTGTCCGGTTCTAGGCTTCTCACGACCATGGGGATACTTAATGGGTGAGATTGGTCCATATTAAACTTCTTGAGTATCTTTTCTGTATATTCCATTTGATGCACAAGGATTCCATCTTTCATATACTCAAGTTGTAGACCCAAACAAAACTTTGTTTTTCCAAGATTTTTCATCTCAAATTCTTTCTTTAGATATTCAACTGTTTGGGAAATCTCTCCAAAGGTTCCTAGGATATTTAGATCATCTACATAGACTGCAATGATCACAAATCCCTTATTGAACTTCTTTATGAATATACACGGACATATCTGGTCGTTTTTATCCTTCTTTCACAAGGTACTCACTCAATCTATTGTACCACATTCGACCTGATTGTTTCAATCCATAAAGAGCCTTGTTCAATCTGATACAATGTTTTTCTCGAGAACTCTCTTTGTTTTTCAATTCAATACCATCTGGGATTTTCATATATATCTCATTATCCAGTGGACCACACAAATAGGCTGTTACAGCATCCATTAGCCTTAAATCTAGACCTCTCTCATGGCCAGACTTATCAAAAATCTGAAAGTCATAGCATCCACCAGAGGGAAGTATGTCTCCTCATAATCTATTTCTGGTCTCTTTGAGAATCCTTGTGCAACAAGTCGTGCTTTATATCTCACAACTTCTCCTTTCTCATTTCTTTTCCTTACAAAGACCCATTTGTATCCAACTGGTTTCATATCATGAGGTGTCCGGATGATCCGTCAAAACACACCTCTCTTTTTCAATGATTCTAACTCCACGTTAATGACCTCTTTCCATTTCAACCAACCTTGTTGTTGCATGCATTCATATATAGACGTGGGTTCATGATCCTCATTATCCATAAGTTCAAGTGCTATATTATATGCAAATATATCATCGAGCTTGATTTCTTTACGGTTCTATTTTGTTCCAGACATGACATAATTTATTGAGATCTCATTATTGTCAGGACCATGTGTACCATGAAGCTCAGCGTCATGAGCCCCATCTATTGGCACCATCGGCCCGTCCGGCCCACTTGGCTCGACCAGCCCGGTCGGCACGGCCAGCACGGCTGGTCCACTAATGTCCTGGACGGTTTCCTTATGGCCCTTGGATCCAACACCTTTCTTGGACTTCCAAGGGTTCTTATCTCTGGAACCAATTGGTCTACCAAGTTTCAATTGTGGTCTAGACTCATTAGCAACTTGACTTTGTCTCTCTTGGACATCAATTCTTATAGGTGCATTTACAGCTGGTATGTATGACTTAGTCACTCTGTTTGGGTCAGCAAAGGAATCTGGCAATTGGTTAGCTAGCTTTTGCAAATGTATTATTTTTTGGACTTCTAGATCACAATCTTTAGTCTGAGGATCTTTCCATGTTAAGGATGTTTGATTCCATTTTATATCATGTACCAGCTTACCACTATCTCCCCCTAATGCTAGATATTGGGATTCATCAAAATGACAATTCGCAAACCTGGCCTTAAACACATCACCCATGGTTGGCTCAAGGTATTTTATTATTGTGGAGGAAACGTATCCAACATATACTCCCATCCTCCTCTAAGGTCCCATCTTTGTTCTCTGTGGTGGTGCTATAGGCACTTGGACAGCACATCCAAATGTTTTTAGATGGGAAATGTCTGGCTCATGACCCGTTAATAACTGGGATGGCGAGTATCTATGCTCACTAGATGGTCTGATGCGAATTAACTCAGTAGCATGTAAAACTGCATGTCCCCAAGCTGAGACCGGGAGTCTGGATCTCATTAATAGTGGTCTTGCTATCAGCTGAATCCATTTGATAAAGGACTCGGCCAGACCATTCTGAGTATGTACATGAGGTACAGAATGTTCCACACTTACTCCCAATGACATACAATAGTCGTTAAAGGCTTGGGACGTGAACTCACTAGCATTGTCTAGACGTATGGTCTTTAAAGGAAAGTCTAGAAAGTGTGTTCTTTATGATCTGAGCTAGCAATCTTGCAAGTACCAAGTTGCGTGTGGATAGGAGACAAACATGTGACCATCTCATGGATGTATCAATCACAACCATAAAATATCTAAACGTCCCACAGGGTGGGTGTATAGGTCCACATATATCCACTTGTATTCTTTCCAGAAAATTTATCACTTCCTTGTGCACTTTTGCTAGTGATGGCCTAGTAATTAGTTTCACTTGTGAACATGCTTCACATGTGAGATCTTTTAGGATAACTCTTTTTGTTTTCAAACTGTGTCCATTTGAATTTATTATGAGTTTTCGCATCATGTTTGAACCGGGATGGGCAAGCCCGGTTATGCCAAAGAGTGAATTGTTCCTTAAACTCTTTATTCATCATGACATTAGCCTCTACCAGACTGTTCTTGGCATAGTAAAGACCAGTCCCACACGCAGGTATAGTCTTTAAGACTTTCTTATTGCCTTGGGTGATTTCATAAATCTGAAGGAACGCTTTATTTCCTTCGCCCATTGTTTCTACATGGAAACCATTCAATCTTATGTCTTTGAAACTCAACAGGCTTCTTTAGAACTTGGCGAGTACAATGCATCTGATATTTCAAGATGAGTGCCATTAGGAAATAAGATATGGGCCTGGCCGTGGCCTTCTATAAGGCTGGCCATTCCTGCTATGGTCGAGACATTGCCGACCTTATGAGTAATGTGTATAAAATATCTTTTGTCTCTTAAAATGGTGTGGCGAGTTCCATCTGTCCACCACAAATGTATCCATTTCCTTTTTCATTCTTCAAAAGCAAGAATCATAGAATTAAAATAAAACAAAATAATTCCATTCATAAGATAAAGTCTCAAACAAAATCAAATCAAGAAGAATAAAATAAAGAAAACATCAAAAGAAACAAAGCAAACATAGAATTCTATTTTCTATTTTAACATGTCAGCATTCTCATATTCCATGTGATCAACTTGGTCGAGTTTTTGAGACTCCTGTGGGTCACTTTGGATGTATTCCATGTCTTCTTCATCATCACCCTCATATTTAGCATGTTAGACCATGTGGGCTTCCAGGTTCTTTTTCAAATCTTTAAGATAGATCTCGCACAAGTGCTTAGGAGTCCGGCAATTCTTTGCCCAGTGATTACCCATACCACATCTATGACACAAATCGGATTTGTTTTGTGGTTTAAAGGACCTATTTTGGCCCCGGCCAAGGCCTCGACCACGGCCAAATCCGGGTGAGTTCCTGCGGCCTCATCCTCGCCCACTTGCCTTATAAGAGCCACGTCCTTGTCCATAACTCTTCCCATAGGAATTGCCAGATTGGTTATTGTGTTGGACGAGGTTACTTTCTTTCTTGGCTTCTATGGCCGGTTTGGATGATTCGGGTAATGGTGTTGTTCCTGGAGGTCTCATCTCATTGTTCTTAAGTCATTATTAGCCTCAGCCAACAATAGACATGAGATTAAATCAGAATATGTGGTAAAACCTCTTTCTCTATACTGCTGCTGCAGTAGTACATTACTTAAATGGAATGTAGAGAAGTTTTTGTCCAGTAACTCATTCTCAGTTACTTTTTGACCACAAAGTTTCAACATTGAAACAATTTTAAATATTGCTAAGTTATATTCATCCATAGACTTATGGTCTTGGAATCTCATATTTTTCTACTCATAAGTAGCCTTTGGTAATAACACCGTTTTCTGGTGATCATATCTCTGCTGTAAGACAGTCCAAAGATCTAGTGGATTTTACAAAGTCAAGTACTGATTCTTTAGACTCTCATTGAGATGGTGGCGGATCAAGTGGACCGCTCTATATTTGTCTTTGTCACTTGAATTGTTGCCAATAGTGATTGTGTCACCGAGGCCCTTTGATCTCAACATGATCCTTGTATCAAGTGCCCATTGTAAGTAATTGTCACCAGAGACATTCAGGGAAACATAGTCTAGGTTGCTTAACTTTGAGATCTGAAATTTATAAATTTCATACTTTAGAACAATTGGATCACATTAGGGTTTTAGGTTCTTAGATGCAATCAAGATTCTTTAGAAAAAAATATGATGCAAACAGACCTAGCATATGAATTCTATATGAATCATGTGATCAATCAACAAATAGGTCAAGCAAAACCGCAACACACAATTAGGTTTAGCAACTAACAAGTTCATGTAACCTAATTAGGGTTTTAGACTATATTGGCCGATCTTTTTTTAGGGTGGAACCAAAGTGAACATATTTAACCTAACATTTGATTTCTTAGTCTTAAAACAATTTAGAATGATCATGCAATCAGGGGATTTAAAAAGAAAAAAAAAACATTTCAAGATTCATAGAGAAATAAGGCACACAAAATTAGGTTTAGTGTTTCAATGATCAACTTATCAATGCAAACTGTTTTGATTCTTAAAAAAGAATTAGGTTAAACAACACATAGTCTCAGGATGATCAGGTTTTACTAGAAACTATCAAGACCTAATCAGTTTGGAGTAATTTATTTAGAACAAAACTTAACAATAAGCAACCGGATCATGAAACAAGCAACTAGGGTTTAAGAACAATTTATCAAGTTCTAAACATGTGAACTATTAACCTAGCAAGCATGCTCAATATCAAAGCAATCAAGCGGATCATACAAGCATACTAGATTAATATCAAGGCATGAAAAAAAATCGATCCTAGAATAGGGTTTATGGCTATCTCATTCAACATTGATTCTAGTGTATTTAGCAAAACAGATTCATGCGATTAGGGTTTAAAAAAAAAAAGATTCTAAACCTCTAAGCAGATTATCTAGTGATCAAACAATCATATAGTCTCAGGATGATAAGATTTTAATGAAAACTATCATATCTTATACAGCATAAACAATTTTAGACAAGAAAACAAAGAGATCTAGCAATCGGATGATAAAGAGCAACAAAGCAGACGGTTTTCATATTTTAAAAATTAGGGTTTATCAAAATCAATTACCAAAAACCAAATCTCGAAATCTATCAGGTTGAAACACTTAAACATTCAACATAAACAACTTGAATTAAAACAAACAAGCACGCGGAATTTTGTAAGCAAACGAATTCAAGATGAACAAATTAGGGTTTTGGATAAACCATCCTTTTGTATGTGGATTGCATACATGCGCATGACATGAGGTTTTAGGGGATTAATTTTAGAGTTCTTAATCAGACCAGATTCGATTTTAGGTTAGGGATTTCATAACTCTATGTTTTAGGGTTTATAGATTTTTACCTCAAACACCAAAGAATCTGAATGGACCACCGTTGGGGCGCAAACTTGGATACAGAGTTTGATCGGATTGCTTTGGAACTGTCTCAGGTCGTGCAGCTACAAGTTGAAGTTGAAGTTGAGTTTGAGTTGCAGAACTTGAAGATCACGACAAGGATGAGAGAGAGAGTGCCGGCTAGGGTTTTGTGGAAGTCGGATTTGTTTTGCTTAGGGTAGAGATGGTCGTGGTGATAACGTATTAGAAATAGAATAACTTGTAACTTGTTAACTTTATTAATGCCATCGACCAATATATATATATAAGTACATAAAACCGTCATAAGCAAGTAGATAATCCTAATCCTAAAGTGATAAAGATTACAACAAGGATAAGGATAAATACAAAGAAGGAGATATGGATAAGATGTGCTAGCCGCCTATGTAGATAAGGACCAGGAACCTCGGATAGACCTGATCTAATCCAAGAGTACTCGAATGGGCCTCTGGTTTATGGACACGCCCATGCCCGGTTCCGGATATGGCCCAACCACCAGAAATGGTTCTCAACAGACATGAAGTTTTTAAAGTGTTGTAAAAGTCTACATAGATTAATTTATTATTGACAATAAATAATTAAATATTAATATTATTTATTATCTTCTCGGGTTTTATTATGAGACTGATCAAATTTGTGATTTTGAAAAAGTTAAACATGGTAAACTGCAAAACTAATATACACATACAATTGGAAGATTTTTCTATAGATAACAACCTCGTATATATAATTTGTGAACCAAGTTCGATCCGATTAAACCATATTGAACCATGATTAAAATAATTATGTGATTCAATTTTCGGGTTGGTTTTTAAAACATTGGTGGTTGTAGACTTGACTGCAGAGGCGGGAGCCGGGAGGTCTAACATAGTGACACGCAGTAGGCCCAAATGGTGGCCCATATAGGTTTTCGTTTGGGTTCGAAATTTATGAGAATTTTATTTTATTTAGGTTTTTGGCTTTTTAAATATATTTCCGAGAGAGAAAGGGAAACAAAAATTAGGGCAAAATTGGGTTGGAATTGTTGGACTGATTCTGATGTGTTCTTTCATTGTTTCTCTCTGAGTCTCCTTTGATCTGATGATGAAGGACCCTTTAGCGAAGAGGAAGGTGGTGGTACGGCACTTGCCGCCTTCTCTTTCTGAGTCCGATCTCTTATCCCAAATCGACTCTCGTTTCGGTGATCGTTACTATTGGTTCTCCTTCCGTCCTGGCAAGTCCAAGTAAGGCTTTCTTTTGATTTATTTTGGTTAGAGTTTTAGGGAAGCTGATCGGTTTTAATTAGTCAGTCTCTGATTATGTTAGAGATTCTCTTTACCTGGTTGCTTTGTTAGTTTGATGGGTGCCTCCACTTGAAAGCGATGTTTATCTCTCTTTCTTTTTTTTCTTTTTTTTTTTTTTTTTTTTTTTGTCTCTGCTTCCACAGCTACAAAACTCAAAAGCATTCACGGGCCTACTTTGGTTTCAAGGCACCAGAGGATGTTTATGACTTCGCTGCCTTTTTCAACGGCCATATCTTTGTTAATGAGAAGGGTATTTGAACTTTAATATGTAATATGCATGTGTTTCTTCTCTTCTTTGTAAGTGTGTATTCATTTTTCTTCCGGAATATGGTTCGTTCTATTTTGGTTAGGTGCTCAGTTCAAGGCCATAGTTGAATATGCACCTTCACAGCGTGTCCCCAAACCATGTGACAAGAAAGATCCTCGTGAAGGCTCTATTACCAAAGACCCTGAGTATCTTGAGTTCCTTAAGCTTATTGCTCAACCTGTGGAGAATCTCCCCAGTGCTGAAATCCAATTGGAGAGAAGAGAATCTGAGCAGTCTGGTTCGTCTTTCCCTTTGCAATCATTTTTTTTCCTGTCTGGCCAAGTCACTAACAAAAATCGCTTTTTAGGTGCTTCAAAATCGGCTCCCATTGTTACTCCTCTTATGGAATTCATACGTCAAAAACGTGCTTCTGTAATTGGATCCCAGGTAGTAGAAAATCAGAGCTTTCCTTGGATTGATCTCTTTGTAGTTTTATATATTCTGAATTGGATATCTTCTGTTGATCTGTGGTTTCTCTTCAAGCAACAGGGTTTATTAGATGGTCGAAGAGGAGGCAGAAGAGCTAGAGCACTCTCTTCCAACAAGCCAAGCTCGAGACCTTCAAAACGGAACTCTGACAAGAAAAAGGTGTGTCTCTGACTTTGTAGGAGTGAATGGTTATTGTAGTCTGCCATTTCACTCGTATGTTGCCTTATATTTGTGTCCATTTACAATAGTATGTGGAAAAAGACAATTCCAAAGGTGTTCCCCGGACGGCTACATCAGACGTCAGTAGCTCCAAGCAAGATTACAATCAGACAAATTCAAGTGGAAAGGACATACCAGTAACTGAAACTGGTAATCTATCAACAGCTATATGTATTCCTGACTGTCTTTCTAATCCATTTTTTTCATCTACACAACTGCAGCCTCTGTCATGGAAAGCTCTCTCCCAGGGATTGCACTGACTATGGATTCTGGGAAGAAAAAGATTTTGCTCCTGAAAAAAGACCGTGACAACCCTGTTGTAAGCTTTTGGCTGGTGCAGAACAAAAAGCCTGGACTTCTTTTCCATTCAGTTTTTGATACTTGTTGACAGAATCGTTAGTCATCTGCCAATGTGTTTTCTTTGTACGGCTTTTCAGAGCTCCCCACTACAACCTGAACAGCAGATGGAAGCTAATCTTTCTGGAAGCTCCTCGATTTCAAGACAGTCTCAGAAGATTGATGTTGGTGGAAGGTTGATCAAGGGAATACTTAGGAGAAATGAGACGCGGCCTAGCCAGTCTTCATCTTTTGTCCAGCCTGAGCAAAGAGTAGAACCCACAGAAGCAGAAAACTCCAAGCGTCCTCCTCGGCCAGCCAACACTCGAGCAGGTTCTGGTACCAGCAGTGAAAAGCTAGAGAGGCGTGCAAGAAACAAGGACAGACCTGATCGTGTTGTTTGGGCTCCTCGTCGTGCTGATGCGTCCAATATCAGCGAGGATCAGCCGACATCTTTTGCTGGTTCTGTTCCTGTTGTTGACAAATACATAAATAGTTTTCTTTTTTTAAATAATTGTGCTCCATAACATATTAACTCATTATGTATATGATCTTACAGCAAACAATGGAGAAGTGGTGAACTCCTGTGGTGGACACTCTCTTGAGAATGGTTAGTTCATTTGAAATTGTAGAATACATAATGTGCCTTGTGTCGTTGTATGAATCAAAAAAAGTGATACTAGTTGTGCAAAACAATTGTCGCTATCTAGGTTCCGCTAGAAATTCCAGTCGCCGTGTTGGAGCTCGGAATAGAAAAGAAGATGGCTTTGCGATGGCTATTGAGGGTAAAACATCCCGGAGAGGAAGTGGTGGTGGTGGTGGTGGGGGTCCCAATTCACATGAGGCAAGCCAAGCTTATCCCTTTTTTTTAACTACGCCTTACAATATGCTCTGATAACCCTGTTTAAAAGACACTTTTTACTATGTTGCAGAAGCAAATGTGGATCCAAAAGTCATCGTCTGGTACTTGATTTATTCACTTAACTTATGGTAAGCTGTAGTCGCAGGCAAGCCTGCCTTCTATCACTTCCAGCGTTTAACATCAATTAATTGTCTTCTTCATGAATTGTTAGATGGATATATCAACACAAATGTTATGATTGTTCTTACCTTTCAGGCTTTATATATATCAGCCAATTTCAGTGGACTATGTCGTTCAACGGGAATCTATAAATCTGAATCGAAACGGAGAGTAACACTATCAACATCGCTCAGGTTTTTGGGGACTTTGGTCTATCGTCGTAAGTCGTAGTATTGCAGATAAAAGAGACCCTTCTCATAGTAGGAAACACCTCAAGATTTATGGGTTTGAGACAAGAAAGACTCAGTTGCTACTGCCTTTGAAGGCTTTTAGCGGTTCACGGTACCTGCATCTCCTTTTGGCTCATTCTCTGTTACAGACAAGTGGGTGAGAAGTGAGAACTTACTCCCGAGTCTAAGTAATGAAATAAAGCTAAAGTGTATAGGAAGCAGGAAACACTGTACCGAGTTTTATTATTTGGTACCTGAGAGGTCTCGAAACGTGATTTGCAGGATTTAACCATAATAGTGTTATTACTTTTCTTGTGGGAAGTGGGTTTATTATCACCTGATTGTTATATAACATATTGCATGGTAAGGATGTTTTGCATGTCACAAAGATATCTGGGTTTTCGTTTTTTTTTTTTTTTTTTTTTTTTTTTTTTTTNAAAAAAAAAAAAAAAAAAAAAAAAAAAAAAAAAAAAAAAAAAAAAAACAGAATAACCATCTCCAAGACTCCCATGAGCCATAAGGAAAATATTTACCGTTAAGTGATCAGTTGTTGGAGAATTATATTGGTGAGAGGTCAAATGAATAAATACAACAAGGGAAGCACCTGGCTTCAGGCCCGTCTCGAGCATTAGAAAAAAGAGAAAATATCTATCAATTCTTCTAAACATGTGTTACAGTTAGTTTCCACAACCCGGACAAACATGTGTGGATCTTATTTATCAGAATATTTTAATTGGAAATCACATTTTAAACCTTTATCTATATTATTAAAAGAGAAGAACCCATATAAAATACCACTAAGTTTTTTAATTATTTACAATGTTATGTCACTAAAGTTATTGATTACCCTACTTTATAGGATTATTTATCTTTTCACTTTAATTAATGCATTTCCAAAATCAAATTTTAACTGAAAAAAATTATGGCAACAATAATTAATGAAAATAATTATTTTCATATATACCTTTCGTAATTAAATAAATAAATTATATAGAAATTGTTTTACTAATTCCATATACATAATAATTAATTTCATTATTAATTAACCTACCTTTTAGGATTTTTTTCTTATTAATTATCTACATATCTTTAAATAGTTAATGAACAATATTTTTTTCAAAGATATATAATTATATTTTTATTATTTATAAGTAATAGCTAAAATAAAAGTCACAAAAAGAAACATTTATATAATATATAATAAAAATATTAATATAAACATATCATGTTATGTATATTTTTATATAAATAACAGTTCAAGGTAAATTCAGAATAATAAAAGTTAAAAAGTAGAAATATATAAGACCATATATTTTAAATAGTGAGTAAAACAATTTAGTTATACATTATCATAAAATTTTGATCCATAAAAACAAAATAAAAACATTTGTGCAAATATACGGATCATATTTTTAAAATAAGTATGACACAATGATAGTTTATAAGATAACATAAAATTACTCAATATAAACTATAAAATTGTGTGTTTAAAATCTCATTTTAAACAATTATTTAAACGGGTAAATTTAGAAATATAAATTATCACTTATAAAATATATAAAAACAAATACTTGTGTGGATCAAACAGCAAACTTTCGGTATTCTTCTGTCAAAATTAAATCCATAAGTAATTTGTAACCATTTAATTGATACTTCATTTTTTATTTTACATCATTTAGTATAAACCTAAAAATTAAAAGAAAACAAAATACCCGCCCGTTCGGATGGGTCATGGTCTAGTAAATATACTTAAACTTTCAATCTTTTTAACTAACACTTTCAACTTTCAAACTAAAAAAAATTTCCGCTTAGAATCTCATAATATGATGTTGCAACTTGTAATAATATGGCTAGATGAGAAACTATTTTTTGTAGACGTAGAAATTAAAAAGAAATTTATTACTTTATAACTAAAACTAGAATAAGATCTGCATCTTACGGAGGATAAACTTATATAAAAATAAATCTATATTATAGAATGAATTAATATTTTGGTCTTTAAAAAATTCTTTTAATTCTTTTTTAATTATATAATTTGTTTACTGATGAGCTGATCTCATTTTTAAAAATATTTTAGGTCAAAATATCAATTACCGCAAAGAATCTAACGTTTAGGTCGAAAGATCTCGGATCTATTTCGTTACAATGAAACTATGTCAGCTCGGTTTTATATCATGATTTGGTCATTTAAAAATTAATTATGGTTATGACAAGTTTACGTTCATGTACCAATCATATCTATCTTCAATATTTTTCTTTTTTTTTGTATTTTTTTCATTTTGGTTATTGCTCGATATAAATATTGATCTTGAAGTTTATTCTCATTTCTTCTGTTTGTTTTGACATGAGATTTAGAAAATGCTTAAGATTTTAAATAATTAAAGAGATACATAATTAGGTTAAGATCTACACTTTTTTGCATAATAAATATTTATATATTTGTTTTTCTGCATATTATGAAATAATAAAATAATAAGTATATATATTAAATAACTAAAAAATCAATTACTATTATATAATAAATTGGAGTGTGCATATAAATCTAATGACCACTATTGTTTATTTGCAATTAGGGTAAATAAATCAAAATAATCAATCTTATCTATCATATATGATATATAATTAAATTTTAAATGATATTAATATAGATATATATATAGAACATTTTTAATATGGATATTTATTAAATGAAGTTTCTACTCATATGATTTTATGATTATTTGTATATTTGTCAACACAAACTTACACCAATTAATTTTTTTAATGTGAGATGTTTAGTAATTTCAATAATTTATAATCATTTAAAAAAACAATGACCGTTTTTAAAATTAAAATATTAAATTTTCAGTATATGTTCAATGCAAATATCAAAATATAAGTATGTATGTTCATGATGTGTAGGTTTAAGAAATATATATATATATATATATATATATATATGTGTGTGTGTGTGTGTGTGTGTGTGTGTGTGTGTGTGTGTGTGTGTGTGTGTGTGTGTGTTTATTTCTTCATATAGTCTTATGATAATTGTACCTTAATATAGAAAAAAAAATTAAACATTGATCATAAAAGTTTCTGCGAGACTTTTAATAGTTTTAGTAATTTATACTCGTTTTGAAAAATTCGAAATAAAACATACAGGAAAAAAATCTAGATTTATATTATATAATTAATGTAATTGTGTAATTTATTTTAAAAATACAGAAATAAACGAAAATAATAAAAAGTATACAGATTGTTATCAAAATATTTATTGTTTAAAATGATTAATTTCATATATATATATATATATATATATATATATCACATTAGGTCATTCCGTAGATTTTATTTAAGGAAAGCTTGCAGAATAATAATTATTTGATATATGTGACCAACTATAGCTTTCGAAATATTATTTTGCTAGAGAATATAATTTTAGACTATAGTTTATGTAAAGTGCTCTAGAATATTTTTAAATTGAATTAGAAGGCATAGAGAGCTGCCATGTAGGATGGAGTTATTTTTTTAATTAATACAAACTTAAGGTTACATCTTTATAAATATTTCTCAATTAATATATAGGGGATATATTTTTGAGAAGATTTTATTAACTTTACAAAATTTTCTTTTATAAACATTGTTATAAAAATAACATAAAATGTTATTATATATCTTCTGAAATATTAAATAGCCATATGCATTGCTATTTATAGAAAACTATATTTTATTTTAAATGTATTTTGTTAACCTTATAACTATATTATGGTCAGGGTTCATACTGAAATACAAGTAATTTGTACTAGGTATTAGCATTCGGGTTCGATAAGTTTCTTCGCCTTTTTGGATTATCAAGTTTACAATTCTAGGTTCCATTCTAAAAATTTATTAGTAAGGGTCAGTTTTGGATAATAGCATTTTAGGTCCGGTTCAAAATTGTAAGGAAATTGCTAAAACTAGCGTATTCATGATATATTATTTCACTTTTACATTAATCATCTTTACCTTTAAAACTTTGATAGTCAAACTCAAAAGACCATAGTACCCTTAATTAATTTTATAGAAAATATATAGTTTATAATTTAGGGTTAAGGGTTAAGAATTTAGGATTTAGGTTTAAGAATTTAGAGTTTAGAGTTTAGGGTTTAGAATTTAGGGTTTAGGGTTTAGAATTTAGGGTTTAAGATTTCGAATCTAGGGTTTATGGTATAAAATTTAGGGTTTAGGGTTAGGGGTTTAGGGTTTAGGGCTTAGAATTTAGGGTATAGAATTTAGGATTTAGGGTTTAGAATTTAAGGTTTAGGGTTTAGAATATAGGGTTTAGGGATTAGAATTTAGGGTTAGGGTATAGGGTTTAGAGTTTAGGGTTTTGAATTGATATTTTAGGGTTTTGGGTTTTGGGTTTAGGATTTGAATTTCGAAATAGTATAATTCGAAAAAAATAAAAAAGTATTTTTTGTGTTTTTTATTTATTTAAATATTTATTTTATATATATAAAGAACAAAGGGTATAAGAGTCTTTTATTCTTTAATGAAAAGTGTATTTTTGAAAATGTCCCTCTTAAGGTAAATGTGAATTAGTGTACCCAAAAATGTGTATTTATGCAATTCTCCTAAAATTGTATTGCATCATAAATCCCATATAGTAATCATATGTTTTTGGATTCGGGTTTTTTCTGATTGGGTTTGGGTTATACTTAAATAAATTACAAAATAAAATAAAAACTAAACATATGAAACATAATCAGATTTGACAAACTAAACATTATGATAATCTTTAAACTGTATGAAAAGTAATAGGCACACATCAAATCCAAAATAATAACATTTCATAGTTTATAGCAATGACAATTTCAAAAAAAAAATAGTTTCAGACCAGAACAAAGAGACAAACATCTTGTGACAATACGACAAATGAACATTTGACAATCTCCTACTCATGCCAAACATAATAATAACAATAAAGCTGTAAAATTCAACCATAAACAAAGAGCATAAACAATTTCTTGTTTAGCCATTGTCCGGTACACATCAACACCTCAATCATGTTATGATTAAGTTAGCTCCAAGATAGGTCAAGGATCATTCCACTTGTACTCAAAGAACTCTCGGATGCATTAGAAGAAACTTGAATGGCAAGGACATCTTATAAAATCTTACTCGGTACAACTTCTCTTCCAAAATGAAAGAACATCATGCTCAACACTAAGTATCAAGTCTACGACCAAATGAACATTTGACAATCTTCTACTCATGCCAAACATAATAATAACAACAAGACTGTAAAATTCAACCATAAACAAAGAGCATAAACAATTTCTTGTTTAGCCATTACCCGGTACACATCAACACCTCAATCATGTTATGATTAAGGTAGCTCCAAGATAGGTCAAGGATCCTTCCACTTGTACTCAAAGAACTCTCGGATGCATTAGAAGAAACTTGAATGGCAAGGACATCTTATGAAATCTTACTTGGTACAACTTCTCTTCCAAAATGAAAGAACATCATGCTCAACACTAAGCATCAAGTCTGGACTCTCAACATCTTCTTTCAAGTATATATCGAGCTCATCACACTTGTCTTTCACACATATCTCATTCAAATTCTCCTTATATCTTCGGTCAATCCTCTTATAACCTAAACCATCATCAATTAAATCCATTTAATCGATGACTCTTGTTGACTATACAGAGAGGCTTAAGTGTTGAACATTTTAGACTGATCAAATTGCCTTCTTTGGCTCTTCACATATTTCTCAATATAGTACTCCTTGAACATACTACGCAAAACACTGATCACATAGTCATACATTTCTTTACCTTCCAAGTTTTTCTGTCCATAAGCTCTTCAAAAAACATGCTTGCGAGATCCATCTTCTTCGTGGGAACAACAAATTTTGTCACAATTAACATTTTATTGATGTTCTTCCTCCCATCCTAGTATTTGTCAAATTTCTTATACATCTCTATAATTTTTTCCTCGAGTTCATGATCTTTGCTATGGCTCAAATCCATAAGGTTATCAGCTATGGTTACAATTTCTTGGTAACACTTGAAAACATTAAGAGACGTGGAGGCAAATACAACTATAGTGGAGTTGTAGAAGATGTCTAAGAACCGATCTAATCTTTCTATTAATGTCCAACCAATGAACTGCGGAGGATCCATCCTCTTTTGTTTTTTTTTTTCATCTTCATATCACTATACAACTTATTCTCTTACTCTATTTTATGAAAAACTACTTCAAACTTCATAGTTGTGATTAACATCAGATAAGTGGAGTTTCACCTAGTACTCACATCCAACGGTAAGCTTTTTCTAGTCAGTCTACCAGTGTATTCATTCTGCCCAAATGATACAGCATGTTTGCTGAAGATCGAACATGACCACATCATTACAAATAATATTAACACTCCAAACTGCATCAACCATTCCATCCTTTACAAACATGTTGATGATATGTGCACTACATCTCAAAAGCATTAATTACCATTTAAAACTAATCATTCGCCAGACAGTTCTAAAAACTCACTCTGAAAATTTTTCAGTGCAGATGAATTAGTCGTTGCATTGTCTACATTTACACTTAATACCTTCTTTATTCTCCGGTCAAATAAGCAATCTAACAGAACCCTTGAATTGTCTGACATTTGTGATCATTGACATGTTTAAACCCAATGATAAGCTACTTCAGTCGCCAACACACATCAATGTAATGAGCAGTCACAACCATGTAACTAGCACCTGCGAGCAAAAACAAACACATAAGAATCAAACCAAACACGTAAGGAACAATCTCATTTAAACTAAAGTCCTTACACGTTACTTGAGCTACCCAAATATCAGTAGTTAGTGAAACTTTTTGCTTATTTTCATTAAACCACTTCTTCATAACAACCTTCCTCTGCAGATACATTTCAACAATGTCTCTTGTTGATATCCTTCTTGAATAGATTTTTGTAGATCCATATGCACACATAACATACTAAGTTATATACCAAAATAAACTATTAAACTATGTTTAACTTAGATACTATAATATAAAGTTGATCTTGTTAGAGAAGTGTTTCCAACCAACACCTTCAATGAAACACAGTGGTAACTCTTTATCACAATTATCTCATTGGTTGCATCCCTAATAGTGCATTCACTAATCTTTATAGACTTCGGATTTCCTTCTTCATTGATGGCAAGCTGAGTAGAGCTTTAACCCTCTGAAAATGCCTTGAAGTGTTTTCATACATTTATATGCTTCAGTAGGTTTGATGTTCTCGACTTTGTAGCACAACAAAAGTCATTATTTGTAACGATTCTCTTCTATTCTTGTGAAATATCTTGCAGGAAGAATCCTAGATGATTTTTCCTACTATGGTGCTCCACTAGCTTGCTTACCTCTACTGTTTGGAGTCAGCAACTCTTGTTCTTCCTCAGCTTCCACTTCGTTTTCATTATCTGTAACTCTATTTAGAGTTGAAGATGAATTTATCAGAAATAAAATAGATTACTTGATTAACATTATAAACGAATCATTCAGAAATATCTTAAATTAAGAAACAATTAAAAAAAATTTGTGATTCATTTACAAAAATCTAACATAGAAATTGCATTCACGATTCATTATAGAAGATATTGCATTCAATCGCAAAAATCATAACAAACAATCATATTCAAATTACCTTAACAATCAATTGTAATCCAATAACTCTGAGTTCCTAACAAAAACCCTAAACTATAAGGTGTAACTCGTTATTCACCTAAGATTGATTCTACAAAATCACTGAAGGTGGAGAGTGAGTGAGTTCATGATTCTGATTTGAAACATGACATAGTGTTTCTTCGCTTTAAAATGAAGAGGCTATTAGGGATTTCAAGAAGAGGAAGAAGATGAATCGCTCTCTTAATGATCCGATGTGAAACACAAAATATCAGAAATATAAGGAGGCTTAACACACGTATTAAAAAAATATAAATATATATGTCACTACAAGAAAACTCGTCCATTACTAGGACGAATTTTCCTCGTTATTTCCTAGTAAATGACCATTTACTAGGACCTTACGAGGAAACACGGTTCATCGAAACACGTTCATCGTAAAGCCATTTTTCTCGTAAGGTCGTAGCTAATTTACGAGGAAACTTTTCCTCCTAAACGCGTGGTTACTTTTTCCTCGTAAGGTTTCCTCGTAATGTCATAGTAACCTATTTCCTCATAAGCTCGTAGTAAACATTACGAGGAACTTACTAGAATAATTTACAAGGACATTACTTGGAAACCCTTACGAGGATTTTGCTTCGAAATATTTTTTCCCTATTAAAAAAATTAATTATAAATATAAATAATTTATTTAAAAAAATAAAAAAATCAAATTATAAATAAAAAATAAAAAACAAAATATTTTATAAATAAATAAATAATATACAATTAAGTTTTAAAATTCATAATATACAATTAAAAATAAAAATAAAAACTATGGATGGCCCTCGTGAAATTGCCGAACGAAATCGTCCTGGCTCGCCAAATCCTCCTCCTCTCCAAAGTTGGTTGTCGGCTGTGACTGTGATGGTGGAGGCTGTTGGGTTGGAAGCCATCCGCGTTCCCGTCTCTGACGCAACATCTCCTCCAATTGCAGGTTTCCAACCGCCAAAATGTCGAGTACATCGGTGAGAGAAGTCACATGCTCGGTGAGCGAACTCACATGAGATTGCGTCGCCTGAAACTCCGAGCGCAGCTGAGCATTGACATCGTGCTGCTACCGATGATAAGATGATGTCGCTGCAGGGACATCGTTAACTGAGCCAATCCCGACGATACACCCCTTTTTCCTAGGGGCGACCTGTAAATAAAAATATTAATAACGTTAAGAAAAAAATTTAAATAAATAATAAAAATTAATAGTAAAACAAATTATTTACCTCCTCGTAAATCTTATCCACTTCAAGAGTGGATAATATGACTGGAGTCCCAGTCTGCTGAGTCAGCTAGGTCTGGTGTTCGTCAACTCGGGCAACAACCTTGTTGTAGATCCGCTCGGAAGCAGGATCTACAAACTTCCCAGCCTTGTTCTGGTGGGTCCTCTCGTAAAGGTCTTTCAGAGATGGAAGAACTCCTGTCTCTTTAGCCTAAAAGTAATTTTTAAAATTAAATATTAATTTGGAATATTCAAATAAAATAAAAATTAAATAGTTATTAAAAATCATCTTACCATGTCTAGACGAACTCCCCCGTGAGGTTTTTGACCCATGGTGTGAAGCATCTTCGTGTTGCCATGCTCGTCTTTGGTCATGCGGTTCCCGGAGTTTGTGTGGGAGGTTCTGACCGAGTCCGGCAACCCCCAATAGCTGATGAGGCCATCCCACACCGTGGTTGTGAGGCAATCGGGTTTCCCGTCCTCGTAACCATCCACCTGATTTAAAATAATTAGAATTAAAGTCAATATTAAAAATTTTTAAAACTATATATATATATATATATATTATAATTTATAAATCCATACCTGAAAGTCGCACTTCCAGTTGTAGACCATGTCGAGCAATCGTGCTCTTGCCTTGGCCTCAAACTCCGTCTTCACCCGCTGGTGAATCCCAATAGACCAACGATATTTTTTCTGTAACCAGAAAAAATAAGAGATGGACTAGTTCAATAATATTAATAATTTTAAATAATCTATTACTATAAAGAAGGCTTTTCATCCCTCTTAGGATGCCACCTCACTAATTCACTTCATCACATTCTTACACGTGTCCTAAAAGTCAAAAACGATGTATTTTTTTTTTATTATCATGCTATTGGGCTTTATGTAGTGAAAGCCCATATATTTTTCTTTAATGGCCTGCAAACCGACGTTAGTCGTCTCTTTCTCTTCTGGAAAAATAGGGTTCTTGGTGAACCCGAGGACAGCCACCGTCGAGTTATGCCATTGATTTATGTATGATGATTCCGTTTTCTTGGTAGATATGAACCTTCATCACGCATTGATAATTTCATTTACTATTCCGCCACGATCTCTCACAAATATCTTCAGGGAGCCGGTGGAAGAACATGTATAAATAGGTTCGTTTCAATCCTCTGAAAATCATTCACAAACCTCTCTCCCTATACTAAATATCTTTATAATGGCTTTATCCAGAGTATTTTTAGATGAATGGTGTCTTAAACAGAAATGATCGATGATGTTTACTCATCAGTAATGAGTAATGAATAATGAATAAGGCCTATATCTTCTTTCCTAATGCTTATTGTTTTCAATCTTCAAAGATGATCGATGATTAGCTGGAGATCGTGAGAAATGCTGGTGTTGTGCAGCTTCAAAGAGAGATCCCAGACTCCATCAACATTCAAGTTGCCGAGGTTTGTATCAAGTTTGTTACTTTATTGATTCCAATCTTGATGTCATTCAAAGGATGCCGCTTCCGGTTTAGATAATGCAATAATGTATTTGCTCTCCGTTCTCAAACTAGATGGCTCATCCTTTGGTACATGCATCAATATTATATTTACTTTTAGTTCTGGTCTCTCTACTTATCAATAATCCTTGGTTAGCTTCGATTTTAATCTATATTTACTACGTGAAGATGATAATGTAACGAGCTCGACAACCGTTAGAGATCTCAAGCTAGCCATAGAGACTGCTTTCAGCCACGTCTCTAAGAAGGGACCTTCCAAGATCTCATGGTACTTAAGTTACATATTTCTCTTTTATTATGGTTAATGTAAATTTCAAACAAGTGTATTCTATGGTGAAGGTCACACGTGTCGGTACATTTCTGCTTGTGTTATGGGGGTCAGAAGCTAATCACTGATACGGTGTGCATCGGAAGTTATGGCATGAAGGACGGTGATGAGGCTTTATATCTAACTATTCCATCTCATTTTCATGATACATGTTATAGGTTTAGGCAGGTCACAGGTGTAAAGATTCAGTACATAATAAGACGTTGTTACATATATGTTTCAGGTAAGATTCAAGAACCATGTGTCCCACAATGCCATATTGAACAAGGGATAGTCTAGAAAATCCAAAGAAAAGAATCTGTAAGTGTAATTCTTTTCGGAAAATAATTCCTTAAATCAGAATTTCTAAAGGCTGATTCGAGGTCTAGGGGAGTAAGGAAAAAAGTCTAATCTTTTATATATAATTATATATAGATTTGGAGCTTGAAGGTAGATTGATCAATGATCATATCCTATTTGAATCATCATGATGAGATTGCAAATGTAACATTATGTTGAGTAGACTTCTCTAAGTATAGGTTGGTGGTGGATGTGTTGCAGGTTGTAAATAGAGAAGTTCATATGTTTCCTTCTAAAGGTTCGACAAGTCTCTGGCTCTGAGTTAATCTTGGCACCGCCTCAGTGCTTCTCAATAGAACAGTAATATCATTGGTATGTATGAGCGACGGTTTTTGATTAATGGTAGTGTTACATTCTCTATTAAAAAGGAATCACTTATCCCACATGCATATATTCTGCTATCTTTTGTTGGGTTCTTTTTTTGGTTATGTTATTATTGCTTTAATCTATACTCGCTTATGTGGAGACCAACTTTTCATGATGTTGACTTTGTTTTGTCTTCATCCTGAGCATGACTGTTAGTTGTATGGTGCCTTCATATTAGGAGAATTCAGAAAAACTCTTGATTAGTTTTTGCTAATGTGGACTGAAACTTAGTACCCCTACAAACATAACACCATGTATTTTGTCTAGGTGCACACTGCCCTCCGAAACTTCACTTGGGCGTTGTCAGGACAGCCATAATAAGCATTGATTTAAGTGTCTCACCCTTCCACCACATCGTTATAAACTCGACTTTGAAGTCCTGTAATTCGTGAGGGATAAAACTCACTTCCTAATTTAGATCAGGTTTATATTGTAGAGAAGATAACGTGGGCTGAATCCTGTTTAGAACTTCAAGAATGAATATGATTGTATTGAATGTTTTTGGTAAAAGATGATTACAAGCGTAACGATTTGTGATTACAAAGGATAAAGAATGTTTGTAGAATTCTAGGATGTGTAAATAATGAATAAAATCTGGACCCCTTGTTCTGATCTCCGCCTCCTCTTTAAATAGCTCTTAGCCACGCTCCAACGATCTTAGCTAACCTCCGAGATTTGCTCCGTGAGTTAGGGGATTCTCAACAGTCTCCTTTTGACCGGGTCCTGCGCATCAAGCGTGAGCTACTCCCATTAGCTCCTTCTAAAAGAGGTCCAGAGTTCTCTTCCGTGACCTGTTTTATTAACATTTCTTCCTTAGTAAAACAGCCTCCGGCTTCTTCTTAACTCCTTTCTCAAAGATTTAATTGCTAATGGGCTTATAATAGGCCATTGTCACTCTTATTATTCGTGCCTGTTAATTTCAGCTAACAGGCCATATTTGGGCCCAACAGTTGCCCCCAGCTTTTGGGAGAAGACACTTTGTCTCGGAAGCTAAACCTAGCCGCCGAGTCTTAATCGCTGAGATAATGATTACCCGTTTATCTTTTTCGAGGATATCCCTTATCTAATCCGATGGCTACAATTATGTTTAGTGAGATCAACGGCTTAGATAAAATGAATTTGAAATAGTTATCCCCCGATTTTTGAGACTCGACGGGATATAAAGCTGCCTATATTAACTGCAACTGTCCCCACCTTCTCCACGTCTCGATTCGGTTTCCCAGGTAACTTCCTCTGGTTTCTCTATTTTACTTTCTTTCGCTTTCATTATATGTTATTATTATCTTTTTATTAAGCTCTTTCTCGGATAATCTCTTTCGAAATTCTTGCTCCTTAAGACTTTGATCCATTAGTTCGATCTTTCTTTTTCCTTTCATATCTCCTTTCAATTTCTTTCATCGTTTCTTGCTATGACCCGACCAAAACAAGGTTCTGGAGAGACGGGAATCTCTGCTACTGGTGCTCAACTTATGAAGGTGAAACAAGAAGTCGGTGAAACAATGAGGAAGACCGAGAGGAAGAAGAGGGCTAAGGAGTCGATAGCCCAGAGAGTTTCCAAACGAACGAAAAAGACCGGGGGCTCCAGCGGGAGTGCTCCCTCCGGATCTCACCCATCCTCCGTACTAAAGAGCCAAGAGGTCGTGAACCTTATGGTTCAGGCCCAAGGTCGGAGGGAGTTGGCCAGGGTTTGTAAACCCGAGGAAACCCCCGAGACGGCTCCAGAGGGTTGGTTCTGCGTTCACGAGAACTATATTTCCAAGAGCCACCTTAGGTTTCCTCTCCCTGACCTCCTGTTAGACCTTCTCGATCATTACCAACTAGCTCTTTCCCAACTTTGTCCCTCGGTTATTCGAGTGAAACGGTTTCATCACTAGATCCAAAGAATACCGGGCTTAGCTCCCTAATGAGCCTGCTCTTGATAAAGGAGAGTGCTTCCAAAGAAGGTGGTAGCGGGACCTATTACCTTCCTTGTCGTCCCAGGTTGGGTATTTTCAAATTTTCTAGTAGTGATGACGACTGGCGGAGGAAGTATTTCTACGTCAAAATTGATCCTTCGACGGTTCCTGCGGGTCGTTCCCTTAGGAATTCTTGGTCAAATGCGTCCAGTTAGGATTTCTTAGGAATGTGTTCGTTTATTTTTATCAATCGTGACTTGATAGATGTTTGGTTTTGTTTGCAGATATCGAGGATCCTGCTGCGCTCCCGAGCAAGCTTACCAGAGCTCTCTTTCGAAAGTTGCAGCAAACTCCCTGTACCTGGGCGTCGTACACCACTTCTCGAATAGGATCAGCTAGATTCCCAGATCGGTATAACGCTTCCTTTCTAAACCATGTGCCAGTTACAGATTTAGAAGGTAATGTGCTTACTTTAATTTCTTTAACATGTGTGAGCTCATTTTGAGGTATTCGAGTGCTGAAAGAAATTTGGTAATGCAGTCTCCGAAGGTAACTCGGTGGTATCAATTTCGACGGGAGCTAGTACTTCTGGGACTGAAAAGACTCAATCAGCCAAGATGCCCCTTCAGCCGTCATTCCGTTCTAAGGGTAGACCGGTAAAAGCTGCCAGCGCCTCGTGAGGGAGCGAGAAGAATCAGGGAGGATCTTTCCTTAGTTCCGTGAAGGAGGTTCTCGATGACGGAGCTTCTTCCCCAGCTAAAGATGTCAACCTTGTCGAGACACATGGAGCTCAGGATGTGGTCCTTCGCTCTGAGGTTCAGGTTACGGAAACAGATCCTCAGATGATTAAGTAATCTTCCGAGATTGACCTCCTTAGGAGCAAGAGGTCAAGGACTGATCAAGGTGATAGGCCTTCCAGATCTACTTCCTCCTCTTCCAGAGGAGGAACCGTTGGCTGGAACTTTGCTCATTCGAAGCTTGGATCGATTCTTGATGATCCCTGGGGTTTGGCGACGTTGATGAGACACATGAAGAGGACAGGATGTTCCCTTCCCCCGATTAATAATCTGACTAACAGAGAGGAGTTCATCGAGATCGCCCATTACATGGGTCAGGTACGGGATTTTAGCTTTTTACTGCTTTTCGTAGAAAGATATTTATTTTTGCTGTTTTCGTCTCTTTGTAGTTGGCTGGAGCTATTAACAGAGCTCAACTGAAGTTTACGGAGATGGTGAGCAATGCCCCCAATGCTGGAGAATTAGCCCAGGTCACTGAGATGGTCAAGGCCACAAAGGTTGAGCTCGATCAAGCCAGAGCTCAGGCTTCGGCGTTCCATTCCGAAGTCGAGAGGCTCGGCTTGAAGTCTGATACTCAACAAGGGAAGATCGAGAGCTTGGAGATTGACGTTAAGGTGAAAATAAGGAGGATCGCCGAGCTAGACAATGCTCGGAGAGTCGCTGAGCAACAAGTTCAAGATCTGATTGTCTCGTCTCAAGTCAGTCAGAAGAACAAGGAGGCTGAAGTCAAGCTCGCCGTTAGAAAGGGGAAGAAGGAGGTAATTGATGCTTACAACAAGGTCCTTGTCTTTATCAAGGAGAAGTTCTCCAAGAAGAAAGATGAGGTTGATCTTCAGATCTATGCTCAGGAGCTTCAAGCTAACACGGAGCTTTTAAAGGATTTGCTGACAAACGAGATTCGAAGTGCTGAGGAGGAGTACAACCGTTTGTTGGCATTGGTGCCGGAAGCGACCGCCGCTTATGAGAAGGCGCAGGTCTCTGATTTCTCAGTTAGCAAGCTCCCCCTTCCTCAACTCTCAGAAAGCTCAAGTACTTTTGAGGTTAACATGTTTGATCCGTCTTTTTCTGGAGAGTATGGTTCTAATTTAGGTTTGGTGGGTCCTGATTTAGCCCCAGCTGAAGTGGTCCCAGGAGGAAATGACAAGGAGACGGATGCAGGTGCCCCAGCTATGGGCAATGAGGCAGTCGAGCAAGATCTCGATGTCTAGGAGATCTTTGGAAATAGAAGACAAGATCTATTTTAAGTTATTTTATCATGTTTCTAGGATTTCTGTCCTATGGGCTTTGTTTGAATTTCAAGACTTATAGCCTGAGGAGGCTTTTAAACCTTTGCTTGTGTTAAGATGTTTGAACCGTTAATGGCCTGAGGAGGCTTTTAAACCTTGTTCAGTTTTTTCTTTGTTTCAAGTTACTTAACTCGTTTTGATTTATTTTTCTTCGAAGTGTAAACTCGATTGTGTATTGTGACTTTTAAGTGTGGGATCTGTGTGATTTTTCCGGGATCGGATTGCGGATCTTGTCCATAGCTGATCTTGTGACCTTAGAGGTCACAGATTGGTCGTTAGATTATCGGAAATGAGTTTCGCGACTAGATTAAGATCTTTTAGGGATCTAAGTCCTCTTTAAGGAGCTTTTAAGGCCATTAAGGATAGCTTTCCTATAAATCTGAATTCGTTTGGAAGTTTTCAAGACTTCAGAATTTACCAAGGTTTTTAAGTTCTTAGGCTTAGGTCCGTTTGGACCTGAGTTTGTTTGAAGGATTTCGCGACCTCAGGTTCAGGTTTGTTGGGACCTGAATTTGTCCGAAGGATTTTGAGACCTTAGGTTTAGGTTCATTGAGACCTAAATTTGTCCGAAGGATTTTGATACCTTAGGTTCAGGTGTTGTGACCTGAATTTGTTTGAAGGATTTTAAGACCTTAGGTTCAGGTTCATTGTGACCTGAATATGTTCGAAGGATTTTAAGACCTTAGGTTCAGGTTCATTGTGACATGAATATGTTTGAAGGATTTTAAGACCTTAGGTTCAGGTTCATTGTGACCTGAATATGTTCGAAGGATTTTAAGACCTTAGGTTCAGGTTCGTTGTGACCTGAATTTGTTTGAAGGATTTTAAGACCTCAGGTTCAGGTTCATTGTGACCTGAATATGTTCGAAGGATTTTAAGTCCTTAGGTTCAGGTTCGTTGTGACCTGAATTTGTTTGAAGGATTTTAAGACCTCAGGTTCAGGTTCGTTGTGACCTGAATTTGTTTGAAGGATTTTAAGACATTGGGTTCAAGTTCGTTGTGACCTGAATTTGTTTGAAGGATTTTAAGACCTTAGGTTCAGGTTCGTTGTGACCTGAATATGTTTGATGAAAACTCAAAATATTTGAATGTGATTGTTTCATTGATAACTTTTATAGAATACATCATGTTGTAATAGTCGTACAATTGTCGTTTGGGCTATGTGTTTTTAACACATGCCCCCTTTGGCTAAAGGGAAAAGAGTGTTGAAATGAGATTGGGGCTGCACTCATAACGGAGTTTCCTACGTACCCAGTCAAGGGATCAAGCCTAGGTACCTAATGGTATTCCATGATCGGATTTCAGGTACCCCACTTCGTACCTTCATGAGCCTGTAAACGTCTGGTCGTACCACGTGGATGATCTGATAGGGACCTTCCCAATTGGTCCCTAGCTTCCCAGCGTGCGGCTCTTTGGTATGGTTGAAAACTTTCCTGAGTACCAGGTCACCCACAACGAATTGTCGGGACCTGACTTTGGAATTGTAATGTCGAGCCATTGCTTGTTGGTAGTTTTGAATGCGGAGCCAGGCTTGGTCCCGTCGTTCCTTGATTAAATCGAGGTTATCTAATAAGAGCTGATTGTTGGCTTCAGGATTAGACGTACAGAGCTCTCGGCGGAGGCTCCCGGTGATGGTTTCGGCTGGGACAACAGCTTCCATCCCGTAGGCTAGGGAGAAGGGAGTTTCTTACGTAGCCCTTCGTGGGGTGGTTCGGCATGCCCAAAGCACTTCAGGCAATCTTTCGGACCAGGAACTTTGATCGATTCCAAGGCGTTTCTTGAGGTTTGTTAATACCGATTTATTAGCAGCCTCCGCCTGGCCGTTTCCCTGAGTGTATCGAGGTGTCGACATGGTGAGGCGAATTTTCCACTTGTCGCAAAAATCTTTGATGTCGTTAGATATGAATTGTGATCCATTATAGGTTACGATTTCGTATGGGACGCCGTGGCGGCAGATGATGTCTCTCCATACGAGTCGTTTGGTTTCGACTTTAGTTACCTGTTGGAAAGCTTCAGCTTCTATCCATTTTGTGAAGTAGTCTGTTAAGACTACTAGGAAGCCTAGCTTCTGCCTTCTTGTTCCTGATACCACTAGCGGTCCTACGATATCCATGGACCATCTCATGAACGGGTATGGGGCAGATATCGAGGATAATTTCTCCGAGGGTTGATGTATAAATGGTGCGTGCCTCTGGCATTTGTCGCATGAGGATGAGTAGACTTCACAGTCGGCGATAATGGTAGGCCATAATTAGCCTTGCCTTTTGATTCGGATAGCTAAGGCTCTACCACCGGAGTGGTTTCCACAGGAGCCATCGTGCATTTCCTTCATGAGTTTGATAGCATCGAGGCCGTGGACGCATCTCAGGTAAGGTCCCGACACGCTTCATCATGATTTGATTATACCTCGAGAAGGCATCCATAAAGGACAAGAGCTGATGGCCAGCTGTCTCTTCAACGAGGCGCTCGATGTGAGGTAGCGGGAAGCTATCTTTAGGACAATCCTTGTTTAGGTCAGTGAAGTCTACACAGACTCTCCACTTCCCGTTTTTCTTTTTCACTACTACGGGGTTAGCCAACCAATCGGGGTAATGCACTTCGCGAATGGACCCTGCTTTCGTAAGTCGATCGACTTCGTCGTTGACGGCTTGAGCTTTTTCGAGGCCCAGCTTACGACGCTTTTGTTTGATCGGTTTGAAAGTTGGGTCTACATTGAGCTTATGAGTGGTGACGTTTGGGTTTATACCCTTCATGTCACTGGTGGTCCATGCAAGCGTTTTGACATTGCTTTTCAGGAAGCCGATTTTAGTTTCGAGAGGTAGCTCTGATCCGATGTTCACTTGTTTCTCAGGATCAGAATCGTCGATGCCAACTCATTCGGTTAGGTTCCTAGGGGGACCTCGAATATTCTGTTGCATCTCTCTACCTTCCTGGATCTGTAATTGCTATTGGGGTGATTCCTTGAGGATTCCGAATCCGCCCAAGTAGCAGATCCTGGAGATTTTCTGGCTACCTCATACGGTGGTTATTCCTTCGGGTGTCGGAAATTTCACGCATTGGTGATAAGTGGAAGCTACTGCTTTCATCTTATGGATCCAGGGTCTTCCTAGGATTGCGTGAAATGGAGACAGTCTGTCGATAACTACGAAATTGGTCATTTTCATAATTCCGCCAGCTATGACCAGAAGCTTGATGGTTCCCAGGGAGGTAACTGTTTCTCCGGAGAAGCCTACGAGGTTAGCTTTCTGACCAATAATTTCGTAGTTGTCTATTTTCATCCCTTTCAGGGCGTTATAGAAAATATGGTCGACAGAGCTCCCGGTATCTACCATCAGCTTAGGCACTTCTAAGCCTGCGATGTTCAGGGTGACAATTAAAGCGTCATCGTGAGGCCTGTCGAGGTCTAATGTCTCGCTTTCCCAAAAGGAAATCTTAGTATTGGATTCAGGGTTGGGAGGTTTAGACTGAGTATTAGACACAGCCTTCCGTACGTGACTTTTGATGGAATTAACGGAGTCTTGACATATATTGGACCCTCCGAGGATATAATCCACCCTCGAACTGGGGCTCCATTGAGGTGGTGGTTTGCTCAGAAGGGCCTCGATTTGTAGGCTTTTTCCTTGGGGAAATTTCCCAAGAATCATGTCGACTCTTTTCTTGGGAGCTGGCGGTGGCGAGTCTGTCTCCTTCTCAGGTGACCTTTCGCGCTTCAGAGAGGTATCTCTGGGACCTCTTTTCTGGTAGGATGTGGTTTTTTGAATTCCACGTCCTTTAGTTCTCCAGCTACGAATTTAGCTGCCAACTGTCATTGGAGGTCCCAACATTCCTCAGTTGAGTGTCCTTTTCGATCGTGATAAGAGCAATGTTTGTTCTCATCGTAGCCCTTTGACCAGGGGGTTTTGCTTGTCGCGGCAATAGGTTTTTCCTGTTGGACTTCCTCGACTGCATAAGAATGTTCTCCCTAGGTCTGATTATTTCGGAAGCTCCCCTTTTTAGAAGATCCTTTTGCTTCCGAGGTTTCACCTTCCGGGTGATTTTGAGATTTCTTATGGATTTTATCTAGTGCAGTTGTTTCCTCTACTAAGGTAGTATATCTAGATGCTTTGTGAAGAGCATCATCGATAGTTGGGGGAGGATTAAGCGTTAACTGGGACCAGAATTCTGATTTGTACCAGAGGCCTCTTCTAAGGGCTTCGATGGCAACTTGGTCGTTGGGATTCGAGAGCTTAGTTATCACTGCTCTGAATTTTTCGATATAGACCCGTAATGAGTTCTCCATTCCTTGTTTGATTTTCTAGAGGTCGGCCTCGGAAGCTTGCTTTTGGATATGGGTCGAGTATTGCTTAATGAAGGCGTTGGTGAGCTGGTCGAAATTGTCTATTGAGTTCGGCTCAAGGCTAGAAAACCATTCGAGAGCTGTTCCGACCAGGTTTTCGGCAAATGTTCTGCAGTAACCTGCCTCGCATTCTTCTCTTGTGAAGTGAGCTTTCACGATAGCTAATCGGAAGGCTCTCAAATGAGCCTTAGGATCTGAGGTCCCATCATATTCAGGAATCCTAATTTTTCGGGTATATCTTATGTAAGAGCTAGTTATTCTGTCTGTGAATGGGGTCCCACAGGTTTCCTCAATCAAGCTCTCGATTTCGGGAGCTGAGCTCGTAACCTTGTGGACTTGAGCATTCAACTTTTGGAGAGCTGCATGAGTTTGCTCCATATATCTGCGGATGGCCTCAGGTCCCTCTAGAGGGAGGATAGTTGGATCAACGTCATGTATCTGACGGGGAGGTTCTTGACGGAGTCGAGTTTGGTCGTTCTCCCAGGCATTTGGTGGGCTAAATTGCTCACTAGCTCTAGGGTTGTTTTGAGGGATGCGACCAGTAGAGTGAGCTGTGGGATCAGCTTCCGTCCTCTGGTGACCATCTCGAGTCGGGATCGCGCCCCCAGTTTGATAAGTCGAAGCTGATGTTCTTCCCCCATGAGGGAAAGATATTCCTTCTCCGGACCTGAAAACAGGTGGCGGAGGTGGTAAACGTGTGCTCTGTTCAATAACCCGATTGGGCGCAGAGCTTATTATTGCTATGTTACTTCCCATAGCGCTGGTTACGGGTGGACTGAATGCAAGGGTTGTTCCAGCATGAGGTGTCCGGAGAACAGATTCTTGCCCATCTTGAGCAGTGCTGTTAGGGGAAAAATCTAGACGTCCGCGAGGGAACGTGGGTTTGATCAATCGATCTCGGAAGGTGACTCCCGAGCCCTGACGTTGCAGTGGCTGGGTTGTCTCGGTCAGAGATCTAGTTACCTCTTTGAATCGTTGCTGCCGAGCAGTTAGCTGTTGCAACGTACGCTCATTCTCCTGAGCTCTATCTACCAACTGCACCATCATTCGGCGCATCTCAGATAGCTGAGCCTCCGATTGGTTCAGAGCGGGTTGACGCTCAGGGTTCTCGGGGGCTGTAACCCCAGAGTTGTTTCCACTGGAGGATCTCGGGTTAGTTATCCCAGTTGTGGTCTGGTTCGGTAGAGCATTAGCCGGAGGCTGTTGCTCAGATCGGTGATTGGCGGATCGAGGCTCTGGGTCCTGAAGATCCGAGTCTCTTCTGTTCGGTGAGCCGTTGATCTGGATCACGGGATCTGAGATAGATGGGTTTGTTGCCTGGTTGGATGGATCCATTCTCAAGTAACGGAGTAAAGGATTCAATTATCTCGTCCCCACAGACGGCGCCAAAATGTGAGGGATAAAACTCACTTCCTAATTTAGATCAGGTTTAGATTGGAGAGAAGATAACGTGGGCTGAATCATGTTTAGAACTTAAAGAATGAATATGATTGTATTGAATGTTTTTGGTAAAAGATGATTACAAGCGTAACGATTTGTGATTACAAAGGATAAAGAATGTTTGTAGAATTCTAGGATGTGTAAATAATGAATAAAATCTAGACCCCTCGTTCTGATCTCATCCTCCTCTTTAAATAGCTCTCAGCCACGTTCCAACGATCTTAGCTAACCTCCGAGATTTGCTCCGTGAGTTAGGGGATTCTCAACAGTCTCCTTTTGACCGGGTCCTACGCATCAAGCCTGAGCTACTCCCATTAGCTCTTTCTAAACGAGGTCCGGAGTTCTCTTCCGTGACCTATTTTATTAACATTTCTTCCTTAGCAAAACAGCCTTCGGCTTCTTCTTAACTCTTTTCTCAAAGATTTAATTTCTAATGCGCCTATAATAGCCCATTTTCAACTCTTACTATTCGAGCATGTTAATTTCAGCTAACGGGCCATATTTGGGCCCAACATAATTCACAAAACGAGTCTCATTTGGGTCTGTAAATGTTTTGAACAAGTGCATGAGGGTCTATGATGTCATGTTAGTACCTAGGACAGCAGTTTGTTTAGGGTTTTTGGGTTCTTTTAACCATTCCTAGGCTTGAGATTGAGTTTAATTTTAGTTAGATAAGAGTTTGTAAAATGCAACTGGAGAATACAGTTTATGCATTGCATATTACAGAAGCACATGATGGTTTTGACTCAGAATCATTCTTTCACGAAGTCATCAATGTTTCTGCAAAACATTAGGGTCTTGAGTGCATTTTTATGCAACAAGTGAGCCATTTTGTGTTCCTCTTTGGCTGAATTTGCTTGCTTGCCTAATTCTAAGTACAAGTGTTATGTTGCCAGGGAATATCATGCCTTAATGGAGTAAGGTTTGATATGGAAATGCAAGCTGAAGCTAGAGAACAAAGCTTGCTTATTTTGTTTCTTATAATCTGTTTAACTAACTTGAATAGGGAACACCAAGCCGGCAAGCCCATGTCAACATCGGTGAATCTGTTTTTGTTTCAGAGGGTCAATAACATCATGGGTTCTTTTCACTTTCTAGGTAACACTCTCATGCTTCTTTTGTTCCTGTGTTCGTCTTTTATTTTTGCTTGATACCATGAACTTAGATATGAACAGGTTTCTCTTCGCAAAAAAAAAGAGAAGAGTATTGTGGATAGGTTTTAAGAGATCACAAAAAAATTGGTCTTGGAATCTGCCCGCGGATGTGGCTGTATAAGATCTTTGGATCATTTGGTCGTTTTATGATTGGAGCTGTTTTTTCATATCAAGTAATTAATATGGTATTAGAAGTTAGATTATTATTGTTTTCTGTTTTTAGTTTGATACATGGATTTTTATAGACAGATTTTCTATGAAACAAATTATAATTAATCTTGACAACTATTATTTCTTATCTTTGAAACAATGTTTTAAGACACCATTCATATAAATGTGGGAAATTAAATTAGTCTAGCTCAAAAACTGGATCTTCTATAATGTTCTTGTGCAAAGATAACTCTAACAGTGTCCCATAAACAAATTCTTTTGACTTCTACTCCTCAAAAACTGGATCTTCTATAATGTTCTTGTGCAAAGATAACTCTAACGGCTATGCCCGCGTTTTCTATTACTATGGCTTTACGAGGAAAGGATTTGTAAATCCCTAAACTCGAAACTCCAAACCCCAAACCACAACTTCCTTAACTTATAACGTCTTCTACAACCAAACTTCTAACCTCTTCTATACATAAACCCCAAACCCCAAATGCAAATTGATTTTGTGATTAAAAAACTTAAAACATATATAATCTAAATTCATTTTTGTGATTAAATAAACTTATAAACATACATAATTCATTCGGATACATTGTCGTAATCTAATGAAACATCATCATTTTCTAAAAACTCGTCGTCTACACCTTCGTCCGATGAGTGATCAGGAACATCTTCGTATTCACGATTATGCGGATCAATGGTAGGAAGTCATCAATTTCTGCTTCAGCTTCCTCGATATCATTGGTGTTTTCTTCTTGTAATGGTGGTTCTTCTCCAGCGATTATTCGTCCTCGAGGTGTAACTTTGATAACAACTAACCAGTTTATTCCCGAGGTAGTAATCCGAGGGTATGGAATGAAGCAAACTTGTTCTGCTTGGGAAGATAATATGAAAGGCTCGACCTTGTTGTACCTATGAAAATAAAGATCAATGTAAAAATTAATTAATACTGGAAACTTGGATATTAAAAAAAAAAAATTGTTGTACCTTCGTCCACCGTTGACATCAACTACAGCGTTCTTGTTAATCCGAACACCTCTGTTGACGACAGGGTCGTACCACTCACACTTGAAGATAACGCATTTCAAACTCATACCTGGGAATTGAACTTCATAAATCTCCTGCAAGATCCCGTAGAAATCTGTTTCACCTTTCACACACATTCCATAATTACTTGTCGCCCGGTGTTTACCATAGTCATAGGTATGAAAAGTATAGCCTCGGGTGAAATACATCGATGATGTAGTGACCTTTGCAACTGGACCTTGAAGTAATTCGCGAAACCATGCGGGATACTCATGATCGTCATAATCAACCTGCAACAACAAGTATTATAACTAGACATTAGACTTACTTTGTGGTAATGTATGCATACAATTTAAGTAATAAATAAATACATGTTTCCTCAACCACTTGATAAAGTGTTGGTCTTTCCTTTTGTCTAACTCAGTTTTCGATATACCAGGTATTGCTTCCTCGACTTGAGTCACAAATTGGCTATAAAATCATATATGTCATGTTATATATTTAATATTGAAAAAAAAAAAAATATATATATATATATATAAGTGAGTATGTTTATATACTTATCTTTCAAAATAAGCAATCAATGGATGCTCGCAATTAAGAAGAATATAAAGGTGTTCACTATGGACGTCTTCATCACTCGATCACCAAACCTCTTTCAATTTCCCACTCAATCGCCCAATTTGACAAAAGATGTATGGAACATCGTCTTCCATATATGTCGGTACGACACCACCATCATCATATCTTTTTGGAGCTCGTTTCCTTGTACGTACTTTCGGTGCAAAGTAGTACGATGTGAAATGTGATGTTTCTTCCGTCAAACTTCCCCCAACAACAGAACCTTCAACTCTTGCTAGGTTTTTGGCTTTTCCTTTCAAAGTTTTCATGGCTCTTTCATACTGATACATCCATCCATAATGCATGGGTCCACGAAGTAATGCCTCATACGGGAGGTGGACAACTAGGTGTTCCATGACGTCGAAAAAGTAGGCGGAAATATTTTCTCCAAGTTGCAGATTAAGACGGGGATGTTTTCATGAAGTTGTTGGACAACTTCCACTTTAAGAGTGCGGGTGCTCAGATCCCTAAAAAATGCTCCAATTCCTTATATATTACAAAACCAAAAATTATCCACATTAGTATATATATATAAATAATTAATCATATCATCGTATTATATTAGTTAATTACCTGAAAGTGCTTCATGTACTTTTGCCAGTAGTAGCTCCGCAAACGCAAAGGGAAGTAGTCGCTGCATAAAGACATGACAATCATGGCTCTTCATCCCGGAGAACTTTTGCCCTTTCTCAACACATCTTGAGAGATTTCAAAACATACCCATCAGGGAACTTCACTTCTGAAGCCACCCAGTTGAACAACGCAGACTTTTTTTTCTGATGACAGTCTGAATATTGGAACTGTAACTTGCCCATTGCTTTTTATATGTAGCTCACTCCTTGAGCAGATATCGGATAAGTCCAACCTTGATTTTACGTTATCTTTCGTCTTCCCTGGGACATTCAATATAGTGTTTACAATTTTCTCAAAAAAATTAATCTCTATATGCATCACATCGAGGTTGTGGCGCAAAAGAAGATCTTTCCAATATGGCAATTCCCAAAATATACTCTTTTGTGCCAATTGTGCAGAACACCATAAGAATCAGGCATATTACTGGGAACATGCCAATTCCCACCACGAGAAGCTGTTTCTTTAGCACAGTAGTAATCGATTTTCGCTTTGATTTGTTCTCCAGTTAAATATGGAGGAGGAGTGTCTCTGACAACCCTTTTGTGCCTGAACAATTTCTTGTTTCTTCGGTATGGGTGGTAAATGGGAAGAAATCGACGGTGACAATCGAACCAACTAGTCTTCCTACCATGCTTCAACTGAAACGCATCTGTCATTCCATTACAATATGGACAAGCTAATCTCCCATGTGTAGTCCACCCAGACAACATCCCATATGCAGGAAAGTCACTTATGGTCCACAAAAGCATCGTTCGCATCGTAAAGTTTGTTTTCGTTGAACAATCATATGTCCTCACCCCTGTTGACCACAAACCTTTCAACTCTTTTATCAGTGGTTGTAGAAAAACGTCGAGAGATCTTTTTGGATGTTTTGGACCAGGTATTAATATGTTCATGAATAGAAACTCTCGTCGCATGCACATCTCCGGTGGCAGGTTATACGGTGTAAGAAAGACCGGCCACAATGAATAATGTCTCCCAGACATTCCAAATGGACTAAATCCATCAGTGCATAATCCAAGATACACATTCCGACTATTTCTAGCGAAAAGTGGATGTACATTGTTAAAATGTTTCCAGGCTCTTGCATCTGATGGATGAGTCATCTCTCCATCCGTCTGAGTATGCTCGGCGTGCCATCTCATCCCTCCAGCAGTCTCCTCAGATTGGTACAATCTTTTCAATCTGTCTGTGTTTGGTAGGTACCACATCCTTTGGTACGGTACCCTATTACGCCCTCGACCTTGTGGTTTGAATCGTGGCTTCTTACAAAATCGACATTCTTCTAACTTCTCATCATCTCCCCAGTAAATCATGCAGTTTTCGATGCAAACGTCTATCATCTCCGAGGGTAACCCAAGACTATATACCAATTTCTGAATCTGATAATAAGATTCAGCAGACACATTGTCTTCTGGCAAATACTCTTTAAACAAGTCTGCCCATGCATCCATACAATTTTCAGGTAGATTGTGATCGGTTTTAATACTCATCATTCTAGCAGCCAAAGACAATTTAGACAAACCTTCTCTACAACCACTGTAAATTGGCTCATTCGCAGCATCTAACATTTCATAAAACTTTTTTGCATCTAAGTTAGGTTCTTCACCTTCATCATCATCATGACTTACAAATGCATCACCTACCATATCATGAACCCTATCACAATCTACCATTTGTTCCTCTTGGTGATGATAGCTGCAAATGATCAACCGGTTCAAGCTGAAAATTGCTATTACTACTGCTTCCTTCATTCCTACAACTAGCATCGTCTTCTCCATGTTGATACCAAATATAATAATATGGCATGAAACCTCTATTTATTAAATGCTTCCAAACATTTTTACGATGGCCTAATTTTGTATTGCAGCATTTTCGACAAGGACAGAACATCTTACCACTTTCCTGCGTGAGTGGTGTAGAATCTGCTTGATGCATAAACGTCTCCAACCCTTCGAGAAATTCTTTCGTCACCCTCCCGTTATTATCTCTGTGTGAATACATCCACTTCCGCAACTCGAAAATATTTCCCGGACCGGACATTTTTTTTGTGTTTGATCAAGCTTATAGCTGATTATTTTTTGGTGTGTTTCAAATGAATCACAATTGTGGTATTTATAGAAATTTTCGAATCTGAGCATTTACTAGGAAATTGCTAGGAAATGTAGGTACAAAACACGTTTTTGATTTAAATTTGATATTTCCTATCCAGTTCCTCCTAATTCGTAGTAACAAATCTATTCCTCTTAATTTCGTAGTAAGACTTTACTAAGACTTTACGGGGAAATTGTCTTACTACCGGCTTACGAGGAAATCGACTTTTGCCACGTAATTTCCTCGTAAGCTTACTACGGTGTTACGAGGAAATATGTTGCTCGTAGCTGTACGAGGACCTTACTAGGAAACAAGTTTTCCTCGTAAAATCGAAGTAAGTTCATAGTAAATTTACGAAGAATTATTTTCCTAGTAAAATTTTCTATTAACTTCTTAGTTTTTTTGTAGTGTGTTATATATGTTTGGGTTAGTTTAGATTACACTTTGGTTATCGGTTTGAACCAAACCGATCCCAAAAACCAAAGTATCATGAAATAAAAGCCGATGGATTTTTTGGCTTAATCCGATACTGCCATTTTGGGTCGAATTTGGATTTTTGAGATTTCTGTCCGAGCTAATTAATTTGTACAATTAATATCTATTACATAAAATTAAGATCAAACAAAAAGAAAAGATTAGGCTGATTTGATTGTTTCGGACATGTCTTCAATATTTTTCGACATGTCAATAGACAAAGAGAAGCAACACCGGTTGGGTTTTCGCCAGATGTATCTCCTCTGGATCCAAAACTGAAGAAACTCAAACGTCGTTCTAGGTCCGGTCCACTTTGGTTATACCACTTGCAGATTTATTTCTTCAAGCCACCACTAGTAATAAAAAATCCATAGACAAACTCACTGGAAATAAAACCAGAAAAAACTTTAACCTACTGAAAATTAGAATCTTTGTTAAAATAGACTCATATATAGAGAACTCTAACCCTACTGATTCGGCATCAGAAAAGACAAAACCTAAACAAAATTGAAACCTTAAACCTGTTAGATTCGGGTTTATTATGGGTTTCAACTTAAAACCAATTGGTGATAAGTGGATTGGCCCTAACCCTTTATATATTACTTAATTACTTCTCCAACTACCGATGTGGGACTTAGTTTCATTCATTATTACTCCCCCTCACGCTCATGCGTGGACAAATGTGGGAACAACATCCACAGAGTGGCCCAACATCGGGTGGCTCTGATACCATGTTAGATTCGGGTTTATTATGGGCTTCCAACTTAAAACCAATTGGTGATAAGTGGATTGGCCCTAACCCTTTATATATTACTTAATTACTTCTCCAACTACCGATGTGGGACTTAGTTTCATTCATTCTCGGTAGGAATAGGTCTTTTAACTTATTTCTCAAGTTTTCTTTTTTCTTCAAGCTTAATCCAACATTTGGTATCAGAGATATGCAAAGATACAAAGAGTCTTAAAAACGGTTCATACAACAAAAGGCATGATGGAGAGAGATATGCGTACATTGATGAAGAGAGAGTCATTTTTCAGTTTTATCTAAGTAACAAGCTCAGACATTATGCATCAAATTGTCTTGATCGATTTCTTAAGCTTAAAAAAATCAACCTGAAGAAACAGACAGAAGAATGGTTGATAGCTCATGAAGTGAGTAAGGTTGAAGAGGAAACAATAGAATGCTTAGGAGAAGCAAGCAAAACTTTGGGAGACTTCAAAAGACTGAAAAAGAAAAAGAGAACAAATCTAACAAGAATAAAGAATATGATGGCGTCTCGATCGATTGTTCCTCGGCAAACCATGGGTGATGTTGTTGTTATGAAAGATGATGATAACAAGAATGTTAGGAAAAGGAGAACCCGTCAAGTTCTTGAAGATATAGGCAATGTTGTTCGAAGAAATCACCCAAAGAACGACAAGGCTAATTTTCCTCGTACATTCTCTCAACATGCCCCACTCGTCCAGCTTGTGGTGAAGAGAGTCGAGGTACCAAAGCCAAAGAAAAGAGCTGAGAAACCTAAGAATGTTGAGGTTATCGAGATAAGCTCAGACAGTGATGAAGAACATGTCTTAGTTGCTGTCCATGAGAAGATATTCCCTGCCGCTAAGAAGAAAACATCTATCTTTTACATACATGTTCTTACCGCGAGAAGCAAGACTGTTTGCTGTTTTGAGAAGAAACAGAAAGAAAAGATTTTTGATATCGACTCTGCTGATGCTAAGGATGACCTTGCAGCTGTTGTATGTGTAAAAGATATCTACAGTTTCTACAAGTCTCCTGAGAGTGAATTGCGTCCAAAAGATTACATGAGGTCAAAGCCTGAGATTCACGAGAAGATGAGACTTGTGATGGTTAAGTGGTTGGTAGATACATGTGTCATATTCGAGCTAAACCCTGAACCGTTTTACTTCACCGTGAACATCATGGATCAGTTCTTGTCTTCTAAGCCAGTACCTAGAACAGAACTGCAGCTAACTGGAATCAGTGTTCTTCTCATGTCATCCAAATACGAAGAGATCTGGCCATTACATGTGGAGGATCTAGTTGACATTGTAGACCACACTGAAGCAGAAAGTGAGAGCATGACAAACGAGATATTGGATGACTGCTTCGGTCAGGATTGCCCTGAGTTTCTGGGAGAGATTCTTAAATTATGTGACAGTCAAAAGATATTGTTTGATAGCAAAAACAAAGTTAAGCGCAAGAAGGCTGAGAAGTTTCAGACGCTTATGTCACTTGTTGACTCTGTTACGTTTAAGGACACTGTAAAACCATTCACAGATACTTTGTTCCATGAGCTACAGGAAATGACTATCAAACTACAAGATCCAAAAGGAGAGGTTGAGCGTTTGAAGGGTTATTCAAAGAGTGAGGTATTGGATAAGTTCAAGAAACTCAAGATACTTTCTGAACAAGAAACGAGAACTACGATCAAAACGTTACAAACCGGTGTAGGTGGAAAGCTTGTGTCTTATGAGTTCCAAGAATACAGAAATAAACACGGTATTAAGAGATACTTGACTGCACTTTACGCTCATAAACGTAACGGAGTGGTGGAAAGTCATAACATGACGCTAGCAAAGATGATTAAGAATATCTTAAAGCAGATAAGTACACCTAACTATCTATGGAGAGAGTTTACGAGATGTGCTATATATTTAATTAATCAAATAGCAAGTTGATTGTTAGTTGGAAGATTTTCATGCAAAGGACTGAAAGGGAAGAAACCAAACGTTGAGGTGTTTAGAGTTTTTGGTTACATTGGTTATGCAAGGAAAGACTATGCTGGAAAAGAAAGTCGTGGGATTTCTGTAACGTTTATTATTGGCTTAAGAGAGTACAGAAGTGATGGTTCTCAGAACCCTCGAGTTATGAGGGAAAACATGATTAATCGAGAGGAAATGAAACTAAAGACTGAGCTTAAAACTGTCAAAGTGGGGAAGAGTAAGATCTTGTCAGAGCTAGAGAGGTCAAAAGAGAAAACCGAGACAGCTAGGAAGAGTTTAGAAAACAAGGTCATCAGATCAACAAACGAGAAGTACGAGAAAATGCTTCACGAGGTGGAACAAACCAAGAAACGGTTTGAGAGCTCAACGGTAGATGAGGAGATGAGAGACGCAGGTTTAGTGAACCACGTGAAACAGTTTGATGAGGAAGTATCTTCAATGGGGAAAGAACTGAACATGTTGGGTAATTTGTTGAAAAGGACAAAGGAAGAAACTGAAGGAGACAACAATGCTACAATATACATGAGGAATATCAGCTGTCTTAGATATTTGCTTTATACGACCAGACCAGATCTATCTTTCTATGTAGGGATGATAAGTAGAGATATGCAAAGATACAAAGAGTCTTGTGAAGCTACAATGAAGATATGTGCAACTTCTAGGATACCAATTGTTGTATGAACCGTTCTTATAGCTATCGGATCGTCCACTACCTCTGGCTTCAACTTCTTGTTCTTCCTCCTTCAACTTTGTTGTTACAAGCTTGTCTCCCATTGCTCGGGTTCGATGAATAGCATCCGTTGTGAACAGTACCTGTGAATAGTACTTCGTCGATGAACAGTGCTCAGGGCTGATTTCCACCCACGTATATTCTAACTTCTTTTTACCCTTCTTCTTCTTTGTGAATATCAACCCACACCTTTTATTAAACACATGTGACGTGTAAAACTCTTCTATACACCATTCATGATCTTGCACCACATTCACGTAAACCTCCATGTTGTATGTTAGTAGAGTTCGATCATCAGAGAAGAATCTCAAAACGGAAAGAACTTTCTGTTATTCATCAATGAAGCTTAACGTTTACATCTTATAGTATCGGTTTACTCGGTCTACATAAACCGGATACAATCAATTATAAAACTCTGTTTAAACCAACTCAAACCACATCAAACCAACTCCAACTCTATACATTAACATTCCCCCTCAAGATGACGAGTAAATGGAATGTAACGACATCTTGGAAATCAGAGAATTGAACTGAGTAGGATAGAGAGGCTTGGTTAACACATCAGCTATCTGAGTAGTAGAACCAACGTGTAGAGTTTTGATCAAACCACTGTCAATACGGTCTCGAACTTGGTGACAATCCAGTTCAACATGCTTAGTACGTTCATGATAAACTGGATTGTTAGCAATATGTATTGCAGCAGTTGAATCACAGAAGAAAGGAATAGGTTTTACTTGAGGCGCATGAAGCTCACGCAAGAGATTAGCAATCCAAACCACCTCTTTGACAGCAACAGACATGGCCCTGTACTCAGACTCGGCTGAAGAATGAGAGACAACATCCTGTTTCTTGGATTTCCAAGCAATAAGAGCAGTGCCAAGGAACATACAGAAGCCAGATGTGGAGCGACGTGTGTCAAGGCAAGAGCCCCAATCTGCATCAGTGTATGTCTTAAGAGTCAAGTCTGAGTCCGAGGAATAGAACAAACCAACTCCAAGAGAACCTTTGAGATAATGGAGCACACGAAAGGCAGCCTTAAGATGTGCATTTTGTGGGGCTGAAGCAAACTGACATAACTTGTTGACCGAGTAAGTAATATCCGGACGAGTAATAGTCAGGTACATTAACCGACCAACAAGACGTCTATATACTGTAGGATCATCCAGGAGAGGTTGATCTTTATCATAGAAGAGCTTAGCATTAGGATCCATAGGAACAGAAGCTGGTTTACAAGCCAACAGTCCAGTTTCTTCAAGCAAATCCAAGATATATTTTCGTTGACAAATTGAAATCCCCGTACTTGAACGAGCAATCTCAAGTCCAAGGAAAAATTTCAAGGGACCAAGATCACGGAGCTTGAAGATAGCACTGAGACTTGCTTTAAGTTGATCAACTGCAGTGTCATTGTTACTGGCAATAACAATGTCGTCCACATAGACCAAAACAGCAATATAAGTGCCATCAACATTCTTGATGAACAAAGTGTGATCAGTATGAGATTTAACAAACCCCAATGACTTCAGAGTAGAACTAAATTTCAAGAACCATTGCCTAGAAGCTTGCTTGAGTCCATAGAGAGACTTCTCCAACTTACAAACAGCATTAGACGGCAAGACTTCCCCCTGTTTTGGTGTATATCCCGGTGGTAACTTCATATAGATTTCCTCATGTAAGTCCCCATTAAGAAAAGCATTGGAAATGTCCAATTGAGTGAGACTCCATTGTTTTGCAGCAGAGACGGCTAGAAGTGTTTTGACAGTAGTCATTTTAGCAACAGGGGAGAAAGTATCAACAAAATCCACTCCCTCTTGTTGAGTATACCCTTTAGCCACTAATCTCGCTTTGTAACGTTCCAGTGTACCATCGGCATTAAGCTTCACTTTATAAACCCATTTACAGCCGATAGCATGCTTACCAGGTGGAAGAGAGACAACCTTCCAAGTACCAGTGCTCTCAAGAGCTAAGAGTTCTTCATTCATGGCGTGAAGCCATTCAGAAAACTTCTTGGCTTGTGTGAAAGAAGCAGGCTCTATGTGTTTAGAAAGAGCACAAATATAATTCTCATATCCTTCTGAAAGTTTAGCAAAGGAAATATAAGCTGCAAGAGGATACGGAACATATGTCTCAGTGAGATGACAGTAGTATTCATTGAGATGTCCCGGTGGTCTTGAAACACGTTGAGATTTATACCGGGAAGAAAAACCAACATTCTCTGTTTCTGGAGTAGCAGAGGAAGATGGAACAGATGTATCAGGAGCTGTTGTCATCCAGTCTGTATTCAAGAAAGCAGGAGAATAAACCGGTGTATCCTCAGCAAAAGGAAAAATATCTTCATGAAAGGACACATTCCTGGAGATATGAATCTTGTTACTCTCAAGATCCAACAACTTATAACCCTTATAACCAGCAGGATACCCAAGGAATACACATGGTTTAGAACGAGGTTGAAACTTATGTCGACCTTTAGAAGAAGTAGACATATACGCTAGACAACCAAAGACTCGCAAATCAGAGTAGATAACCTTCTTAGATGTGAGCAACTCGAAAGGAGTCTTGTTGTTTAGACGTGGAGTAGGAAGTCTGTTGATCAAGAACACAGCCGTGAGCACACAATCTCCCCAATGTACCAAAGGAACCTGAGACTTGAACATCAGAGAACGAGCCACATTGAGTATATGTTGGTGTTTTCTCTCCACCACTGAGTTTTGTTCAGGCGTTTCAGGACAGGAATGGTAAGCTACTATGCCTTTCTGCTTGAAAAGATCAGTGAAGCGAAGCTCTGGAGCATTATCAGACCTGACACCCTTTACCACAGCCTTATGTTGCGTTTCAATCATCTGCAGAAACTGAGGAAAAATTGTAATAACCTCATCCTTACTGCGAAGTAAATAGATCCATGTTACCCGTGTATGATCATCAACTATGGTGAGGAAGTATTTGTAACCTTCAGGTGTAGATACAGAGAAGGGTCCCCACACATCAATATGCAACATTTCAAAAGGGTGATCACAAATATTGTTGTGGGAGATAAAAGGGAGGTGTTTCTGCTTTGCAAGATGACAAATATCACAATGACTTATTTTATTTGTCTCTTTTAAACCAAGTACAGAGTTCAGAGTATCGGTTTTAGACAAAGCAGGATGCCCTAATCTATTGTGCCATAAAGTAGAATCGGCAACAATATTTGAGCAAAAAGGTAAACTTGAGGTAACTTCAGTGTGTGAGGATTCCGGGAGAGAGGAAACATCAAGAACGTAGAGGTTGGAGATCTCTTCACCCTGACCAATCATCAGCCCCTTGGTAGGATCCTGAATCATACAAGAAGAACCATCAAACATCACACGATAACTCAAGTCTTTAGTAACTTGACTCACACTCAACAGACTGAGACGAAACTCAGGAATGTAGAGTACATTAGTAAGAACCAATTTACTACTGAGTCTAACAACTCCAACTCCCTCAATAGAAACACCCAAACCAGTAGGGAGAGTCACAGAGGCATTCTGAGCAGGAGAGAAAGATTCAAATCTGCTCTTATCACAAGTAACATGGTGAGTAGCACCACTGTCAACAATCCAAGAAGAAGATCCCAAAACACTTCGAGTTGCCTGTAGGATAGCTACAAATTTAAGAGTAGATGTAGAATAAGCCATACCAGGTAAAGCCGTGATGGTGGCACCAGAGGAAGAAGCACCAGAGTGATTGGAGAGAGGTTGCAGCTTCGAGTTGAAGTAAGCAATAACTCCTTGGATCTGATCTTTTGTGAGACTATTAACCATGTTGGAAATGTTCTGTCCAGTAACTTCAGAAGAATCCATAGTAAGCTGAGCAACCACAGGTTTGGTGTAGCTTGGTGATTTAGCTGAAGAAACAGATTTCTCAGTCTTCGGTTTGTTCTTATGCTTAAAATCCACTGGATATCCATGAATTTTGTAGCATGTATCAACCGTGTGACCAGTATATCCACAATGAGTGCAGATAGGCTTTTGTTGTTTCTGATTAGAATAGTTGGACTGCGTAGCTAAAATCTGAGAAGTTGATGATACCTGAAATGCAGAAGCATTGTGAGTAGCACTGAGATTTCTCTGGTTAAAGTCCTGATCCAGAAGATTATATATCTCAGCTAAGTCAGGTACATTCTTCTTCATGATAATCTGACTCCTAATGGTCGCGTAAGACTCATTAAGACCAGCCAAAAACTTCACAATTTTAGAATGTTCAGCCTTCTTGTTCATAGCTTTGCAACAGTCACAATTGTGGCAAGTATCCACACAATTTGCGCTATCTAATTCATCCCATAAGGTCTTCAGAGTGGTGTAATAGGTAGCAAGATCCAGAGAACCCTGCTGCAAAGACCATATTTGCTGAGATAACTGATAGGACCGCGGAAGATTGGTGATGTGATATCTGGTGGCTAGATCCTTCCAGATTTCCGAAGCATCGTTGAACCTGAGAATACTTTTATAGATTTGTTTTGAAACAGCATTCAATATCCATGATTTCACCATTGAGTTACAACGAGACCAGATCCTGAAGTGAGGATGAGAATCACTTGGCCTAGCTAGAGAACCATCAATAAACGCAGATTTGTTCTTCGCATCTAACGCTATGGTCATAGCTATACACCAATTATCGTAATTCGTACCATCTAGAACTTCAGAGACGAGTGATAGACCTGGATTATCGCTGTTGGTGAGGTAGTAAGGAGAGTGAATGTTATCGAAGGATTCCGATGAAGCGATCGTCGAGTGTGGTGGCGAAACCTCCGGATTTGCAGATCGACGAGCGGAAGACGTCGCACGAGCTGAACGACGACCGATCCGCACCATTTTTGAGCTTGAGAAAGAAACGTGAACAGAATCGGGTGAGTTGTCGAGCCTCACCGCTCTGATGCCATGTTAGTAGAGTTCGATCATCAGAGAAGAATCTCAAAACGGAAAGAACTTTCTGTTATTCATCAATGAAGCTTAACGTTTACATCTTATAGTATCGGTTTACTCGGTCTACATAAACCGGATACAATCAATTATAAAACTCTATTTAAACCAACTCAAACCACATCAAACCAACTCCAACTCTATACATTAACATTGTATTTTCCATGTTTAACGTCCAACTGCTGTTGTTTCTTGTCTTCGGCTATAACAAAAACCCAGTTCCTGAACCTCCATCTCGTCTTCTTCCACTGCTTCTTCCTCACTGGTTGGATCATATTCAAGGCCGGCTCATCACTCATAATCACCTCTGATTTTTTGGTCACTTCTTCTTTTGTTTTCTCACTCTCGAGGGGACCTCGATCCATTATCGCTATGATTCTATTGATGCATCCCATCATCTTATTCATGCGCTCTTCAAAGGATTGAAACCTACGCTCTGATACCAAATATAGAATCTTGAATTATATAAGACTCAATAATAAGAATAACTCTCTTATTAATCTTAAGTGGATTGGCAGCTGAAGATATGTAGAGATATGCAAAGATACAAAGAGTCTTGTGAAGCTACAATGAAGATATGTGCAACTTCTAGGATACCAATTGTTGGTTCGAGTGATAGTAATCATAGAGGTGACTCGGATGATGGCAAGATCGTGGCAAGCACTGAAGACGCAAGGCAAGCTATATGGTTGTGGGGTTTGCTTGAAAAAATCAAGACAATGTTATATGAGAAAATTGTCATAAGAGAATGTGTTAAAGATGGATTAAGTGAAGTTGAGCATGAAGAAACGAGGGAGCTTATTCAAGAATTGTCAAAGATGGAATTCAAGCTTAAGGGGGAGAATGTTGGATTAAGCTTGAAGAAAAAAGAAAACTTGAGAAATAAGTTAAAAGACCTATTCCTGCCGAGTTATGGTTTAAAGGATTAGGAAATATTCAAATATGTTAAACCTAAAGAGTTTAGGAAATATCTCTATAATATTATTTGAGAAGTTAGTTTCCTATGTGTCGCTCTCACATTTATTCTCACGATGGTTGATTACATTGATATCCTTAATGAATTAAAAATAGTTGAAATAGTATTATTAATTTTTTTATTTTTAGTTTTTCCTTTTCAAAAATTTCCAAAAAGATATGTAATAAAAAGGCATTTTTTATAAAGTAGTAAAAACAAATTTAAAACGAAAATATATGTATATATAATATGATTTTATAAAAAAAGAAAGTTGACAAAATAGTAATAATACATTTAAAAATATTTTTAAATAACATAAAAATATCTATATATAATATAATTTTATAAAAAAGGAAAGTTCACAAAATAGTAATAATACATTTAAAAATATTTTTAAATAACATAAAATATACTTTTAGAGTAATAAAATAGTTTATAATTAGTATTATTGAATTTTTATTTATTTTTCATATATTTAGTTGACTATAATATCTTTCAATTATAGAAAATTATCTAGAACTTATATTTTACTTATATAATATTATTTTCAAATACAATCACAATTTTGTGTAGTGCTTATTTTTAAGAGATATTAAAAAAGTAAAAATATTTAACAATAAACATCGTTTGGTCAAAATAATTGTTCTAATGAGCTAGATATATGATATTTTATCATTATTAAAATTATTTATTTTATTAATATAATTGTTTTAAATTTTATGTTTTATGTTTGTGAAACTAAATATAACCATAATCAAAATATCAAAGCAAATCTGAATTCTCAATTTAAGATTATTTAAAATAAATTTCAGTTTACATTCAATAAATCTAAAGCATAAAATTATTTAGAATTTATAAATGCATGTAATCTTTTATTGATCATATGATAACTGAAAACATATTAACAAATAAAAATAAATACTAACCAACTCTTACAATTTTAGTTCTTTTGTAAAATTTATATATATCCATGAGAATTTAGAATATTTACGTTTATATTAATTTACGTATTTTGGAATCAGACACTTTAGTTAATTTTTAATTCATTCTAAGCACAATATATCTTAAGTTATACATAATTTTCCTAAAATATATTTACATATCTAAGACAACACCCACCATATAGAAATAAGTAACTAATTAAAAATTAGTATATTTTAACAATATTCAAGTTGAATTGAGAGATGCAATTCAATTTATCCAAATGATAACTAAACCAACCGTAAAACAACAAAATTGACTAGATATAACATATATAAAATTACAGTATAAGTAAAGTAATATAATACTATTAATATAAATAATGCATACAAATTATAAATTAATTTAAAATTAAAAGTAAATATTAATCAATTATTATTATATATTTAATTTAAAAATATTTATATCCGTGCATGAGCACGGAAAAATCACCTAGTTGAGTTATATATAAGGAGATGCAAGTATGTTGCATAACTTATGAGATGAGAGATGAGTCTTTGTGATTGTGTAAGAGCTTAAGGTTTTTGAGTGAGTTTTCCTTAAAGGAATTTATGAGTTGAGTTCTTGAGTTTTGAATGATTTTCTCAAGAGATTAATAAGAAAGTTATTCTTATTATTGAGTCTTATACAATTCAAGATTCTATAAAACCTATTAGGATACTTTGATTAAAATGCTTAAGGATACATGAAGATTAGTCTCCGTTCAATTCAAAGTTAGACTATTATAGTAACCTTGAAGATTCTTTTGACAAAAAAAAAATAAAAAAATCAAAAGCTGTGTAATACATTCCCACCGAAGTAAACAATGTTTTGAAGGTTTAGAGTTTAGGAAAAACAGATTGAAGCACTCTAGAAGGACGCAGCAGTGTGAATTCGTATCTTTTGATATAGAAAGAGACAGAGGAAATCTCTTACCATTATTATACAGCATCACCAAATTTGGCTTTGCTTATGTCCAAATCTGTCTCTATCCTTTTTTTTCTTTACCTTACGGTGGTCGTACAAAAATTCAAAAACAACTGTATGCGCAATTAATGACCGATTGCTTCCTTCACCTACTCTCTCTCTCTCTCTCTCCTCTCTGTAAGTAAATAAGCCTCTTGCTGGATCCCATCTAGGGGCAGGCTTTGACTTTCTCGGAAACATGCCATTTTCTCCTGATTCTCTTTGAATTCTAAACTGCAATTCAGCTTTTGGGTTAAGTTCGATTCTTGACTTGGAAGAGATGGGTAACAAGATCATGTCCATGATGAAGAAAGACAGCAAAGATGGATCTAAGAGCAAGAGGATGAATCGTTCTCAGAGAAAACTGCTTGCTGATGAAGAGATGTTGCATCGTCGAGCTCTGTCCATGGCCATTCATCAAACTCAGCTTTCTCAGAGATTCGACGGATCCATGTCTAGACGGGTCGGGTCTACAAGCACCCGGAAACAACGTACCCTCTCTGACCCTTTTTCTAATGGCAAGCAGGTTCTCACTCCTCCCCCGCAAAGTGTGTGTGAATCATCTTTTCTTGACAAGTTCAAATCTTTTACTCATTTTATATGATGTAAAGATTATTTCGACTGGGTCTTTTGCCTTTTTGGTTTAATGATTGTTGGGAACTTTTTTTTCCTCTCTCTCTCTCTCTCTATATATATATATATATATGAAAAGAAAAGGTCATAACGAAAGTGGAGAAGATAAGATTCTTTTGTTAAAATTGGAAAAGAGATATTGAAAGTGCTCAGAGATTCCTTACTTATCTGTTGGAATTGTTAATTTATCCAGAAAACAAATGTTCTTTACTCTGAAACTGACATTGGATTGGGACCAGATGAGCTATAAAGCCTATGAGCTATGTTATTGTCTGAAGAACTTTTGTTTCTCCTCTTGTTTCTAAAGGTCCTGTAAGAATTTTGCTTGTCTGTTACTTTACAATTTATGCTGTTATGACTAGAAGAATGAGTTAGAGGAGAAGCTCCTGATGCTCTGACACAACTGTAATTGCACTAGTGACTGATGATTGTTCATATTCACACATTGCCATTGCTATATAGTATATAGATTGATGTTGTTACTTCTCTGGAATTGTTTTAAGATGTTATGACAATGAATGATTATAGAAGCTTAGTTTTGAGTCATGTATCTTACTTTCCTTCTTTCTTCAGGTACCAGATTTTTCATCAGAGAGCCTGACAGTGAAGAAATTTGTCCTGGTGCACGGTGAAGGCTTTGGGGCATGGTGTTGGTACAAAATTGTTGCTTCATTGGAAGAGTCAGGACTGTCTCCTATTACAGTCGACCTCACTGGATCTGGATTTAATATGACAGACACAAACACAGTCTCTACGTTGGAGGAATACTCAAAACCATTGATTGAGTACCTCAAAAATCTCCCTGAAGAAGAGAAGGTTAGACTTTACTCTCTTTGTTTGAATGAACATTCAAAGCCTTTTTGATTTGGGAGAATGAGAGATACGAGTTTGTTGTTATATGCAGGTTATTCTGGTTGGTCACAGTACTGGAGGTGCGTCCATTTCTTACGCTTTAGAGCAGTTTCCAGAGAAAATTTCCAAAGCTATATTCGTATGTGCAACCATGGTTTCTGATGGCCAAAGACCCTTTGATGTTTTCTCTGAAGAGGTAAACAATAAACACTCTTGTAGCTCATATCTATCATCCATTATAGAAAACGTCATCTAGTCTTTGTTTCTGTTGATTGTGAGAAACTGTCTACACTGCTGCAGCTTGGTTCTGCAGAGAGGTTCATGAAAGAGTCGCAGTTCTTGATTTATGGCAACGGAAAAGATGAGCCTCCTACAGGGTTCATGTTCGAGAAACAACACATGAAAGGCTTGTATTTCAATCAATCACCCAACAAGGTATACCATTAACACTGAGTTAGCGTCTTGAATTGATAATCACTAACCAAAATATTCACCTCTTGAATTGATTCTGGATTATGGTTTTCAGGATATAGCATTGGCAATGATGTCTATGCGACCTGTACCACTTGGACCAATGATGGAGAAGGTAACACTGACGGCAGAAAGATATGGTAAAGGGAGAAGATTCTATGTTCAGACACTAGAGGACCTTGCACTCTCACCAGACGTTCAAGAGAAGCTAGTGAGAGAGAACAGCCCTGAAGGTGTCTACAAGATCAAAGGAAGTGATCATTCTCCTTTCTTCTCAAAACCTCAGTCTCTCCACAAAATCCTTCTCGAGATTGCACAGATTCCTTAAGAAGATCTGAGACTTCTTTGGAGAGGATATTGAACATATTCTGAACTGAGAATACTTTTTTTTTTTCTCTTTGATATCTCATTCAAGTTATAACCTTTTGTATACATTTTTGGAATCGATAACACTTGAAGATAAACTGGTTGAATAGACAAAGGGCCCTGTATTAAAGATCTGTAGAGATGCATATACAGGAAGAAAGAATAAACAGAAAGATGAAGATTTAACACAAGGATTCAGAGACAAGATCATATCTATATATAACACCAACGCTCTTTTATTATATTATTCCAAGTCGAGAATGCCGAAATTGGAGAGAAGGATTTTAACTTGGTCGACAAGGTCTGAGCCTGTTGCATACTCTGTCAGCATCCCCACCGCAAAACCAAACATAGCCCACCTGCAAAACAACACACAGAGAGGGAGTATCTTATGTCCAGAGAAGTGTCAACTAATTCTTGAATCAACCATGTTTTTGTTGTGTGTGTGCTCAATGCTCACTAGTAAGAAATGGATGGGCATTTAAACATCCATAGTTATAAACTTATTAATTGTTAGAAAGTTGCAGACTCTCATGAGTTTTCAATCATGAGACAGGCAAGAGGCAAAACAATTATAACAAAACTCATCAAGTTTGAAACTTTAAGCTTTGTATGTCTGAATTTAAAGGTTATGACACAAACTTGAAACCAGAACGACCCTCAAATGAATGTATGAATGAAACACTCCTTAGAGTCCTAGAGTAACAATATCCAAGAAGAAAACTTGTAATCCAGCTATATATATATATTATATGTTCAAGAAGCATCCATCAATAGAAAATCGAGAATTGACAAGTAAAAGGAAGTACCTTCCATTGGAGATCTCGTTTTTGGGCTGGAAACCAAAGAAGGGACCTTGACCAGCAGCTTCAAGCTTCTTCTGCTTAAAGTAATCCTGAAGCTCTTTAGCTTTCTGCCTCTGAAACTCCACCGTAGTTACACTTTTACCATCAACAGCCACAGGTTTCTGCGGTGGAGGTGGAGGAAGAGAAGAAGGCGTAGGAGGAACAGGTTTTTGTGGAGGTGAAGGCTCCCGGAGAGTAGGAGGAGCCGAGGGCCTTCTCAAGGGACCTTCCGCCTGAGAACATCTGATGATGGATACACATGGCTTACTCGTTGAGAATCTCAAAGACGACGAAGTTGTCAAAGATGAAGATGAAGATGAAGATAATGGATTTAGAATCCTGATACATTGAATAGGCGAAGCTACTGACATCTCTTGTTAATGGCTTTCGAATTGTCTGAAAATTATCAGGTTGTGTTCTAATGGTTCTCTAGTGTCTTTTGGTAATGTGTATGTGGATGTAATATGGCCAAGTCTCATCATTTTGCACAAATGGATCTCGTCAATTGGTGCTTTGGAATCATCTTACGCGCGTAGCTAGCGCGTGGAGCATAATCAAACCATTGATTTACTGAAACTAAATTCTTTTTAAGTTATATAAGCACAAACTGAAAAGGGTAAGCATATTTCACGTCAAAAAGTTGTGGTGTGGATTTATCATTACAAGACAGGGTATAAAAATATAAGAGAGATGGTTGTACATTGAATAATCTCTCTAAAACAGCGCAGAAATTGACAAATCATCAAGTGGCTACAAAAGGTACAACACACTCCAGAAGTTCCTCTTCTTATCCAAATCTTTTATGCAAACTAACGCATCTCTTTCTCTCTCTCTATTTATATGTCAAAGGTCACATGATAAGAGAGGACAAGAACTTGGCGAGCTATCTACCTCAGCTACATGAGCTGCGTTTGAAAGCCCTTTTTTCTGAACACATTTCTTCAGCTTTTGCTTGTTATGAGTTTACATGTTGGTCAATGCATCAAGGGAGAAGCTGGTTACATTATTGTGCACATACAGCTTTTTCTATTTCCATGATGCAACTCATCATCCGATACATCCACCTCACTGCACATTCAACCAGATCATAATTTTTTCAACTTGATCACCAAAATGAAATCTCAAAAAGAGCAATGTTGGTACTTGGTATGACAGCAAGAAGAGAAAGACAAACGTGAATGATTAAGAACAAAACAAACTATTGTGTCAAGGGTATAAATATCACTAGTCTACAACTCTTCATTGAGTAGTATCTATTCAAGAATGAATAAGTTGAACATCTTTTATGTTCTATTAAACTGCTGCTAAATCATGATTTAGAGTGTTATGACTATCAAACCTCCTATCTATAAGTCTACATGGAAGAATGTAGTAAATCATGATAAATGATGTTCCCGACCTATCTTATTTTTTAAATCAGTGTTTTTTTTTTCTTTCCTCTGTGAGATGCATCTGCATCTATGGAGTACCGGTTACCCCCTACTCTTAACATACCCCAAAACCGACATCTATTAGATACACGTGCAACACAAATGTTTTAAGGAATTAAAATTCATAATAAAAAAACCAATTTGTCACATACCTAGGCTCAAATTCTCTGACCTCAGCAATCTCAATACCACAAGTGTCAAGCCACTGCACTTTCCTTCTCTCAGCATGATCCAACACGCCATCATCAGCATCAACAAAATCGCTAAATGATCTTTTCTTCAAGCTGCTCTTAAGTGCAAATCTAGTACTGACTTCACTATCATATTCAACACTTGGTGGTGCATGAACCGAAGAGTCAGAAGGAGAATCTTGTGGCTGAGGACTTTCGGATTTGCGACCAAGGCAAATAAGGGAAGTGCAGCGACGTGAGAGCCATTTCTTAGAGGAATCTTTGGTATCAGTTTTTTCGGCTACCAAATGATAATGGCTCCAAGGTGATACCCTTACAGGTTTTTGTTCATTCTTACGGCCTAAAAGAAGGGCGAAAGCGTTGGTATAGCCAGAAGCTGATGAAGAGAAGAATCCTCCTCCTTCTGCTGCAAACAACATCAGTGGATAACGCTCATTTGCACATCCAAGACCAGTTTTTTTGTTTGTGTGTGTGGGACACTCTAATCACTAAACAAAGGAGTTCATACACAAAGCACGTCAGTTTAAGTAACTAGGAAGAAAACAATACGAAAATATAAAAACAAAAGCTGTATCATTTTTTCATTGTTCTCTGATTTGGCTTGAAAAGTTTGACTAATAGAATTCAACAAAAATTACAAACGATTTCTTGAATGAGCATCCAGCTATGAAACCCCCTCTAAAATACTTGCTAGTGAGTTCCATATCCGTTCACCTTCAGATTTAGTGGAAAAAGAAAAGAGAGACACCATAAGGTGAATTAGGTATCAAATGGCGAAAGGGTAAAATATTCGCGACTCACCTAACGGATCTGAGAAACGAGGAAGAGATCACCGCTGAAAATGCCGGCTTAAGCGCTGAGATAGAGAGAGAGAGAGTATCGGCGAGAGGACGGAAGAAGCAGAGAGAGAAAATGCGATCTCAAAAGAAAAACAAAAGGAGAAAACTTTGATGAGTTTGGCGATGAAAAGAAGAGAACTAGGGGCGCTTGTGTGGGTCCTGCTTTTGATATCCAGTCCACTCATGTTTTAGAAACCGACCAGACATCGATTAGTTTGCAATTTACGATGATTGATTGATACTAATAAATCTGCTGCTATGATTTTCCGAATCAATTCAAATCACTTTTGAACTTGCTACCTTTTTTATCTTCTTCTTTTTCTACATATGACATTTTCTTTTTTATCATCTGATAGATTAAGATTAGTTCAAACAGCATTTTACACAAAGAGCCAGCCAGGTAATAAATATCACCCTGAATCAAAGTTAGTGAGGTAACAAGTATCACCCAGAGTCAAAAAAATAAACATAACATGCACCCTTAAAGTTAACAAGGACAAAGAAAAAAATCGAAAAGCATGATAAAGATGCAGATATTAAGGAGTAATGCTCAATCTTGTACTCAAAGGCGAGCTCAGCTAACGAGAACTCATCATCAATTAACACCGGTTGAGAAGAGCAGCGAGATAAACTAGAAACACACGAACATCACCATCACATAAACTGAATCAAGAGAGGTTAGAATACTTAACCGTAGCTGTACACACCCTTCAATCCCAACTAAGTCTAGCCATTGGACTTTGAGAAGGCTCACCTCGCGCCTCATACACACCATCACACCACACGGCAAAGCCTATAAAAGCTTCCCAGACATGTCTTATTCACACAGCCGGTAACTGGATAAAAACCACTCCAAATCCAAAACTAATACTATCCAAAAGGCGGCAATCGATCAGCAAAAAAACATTAGCTCCAAATTACAACTATCTCTAACCTTCCTCTCAAAACTAAGAGAGAACACGCAAAAAGCTCTGACCATCAGAGATCAACGACGAACAAAGGCAACACTTCCAAGCCTAACCAAGACGCCAAGCAACACCCGCAGCTAAACTTCAAGCACACCTCCAACAACGAAAAGCCTTCGCCAAAACGTCACACCAGATGAAGAATCGAAGGAGAGAGCACGACCCAACCACCACGCGCCTTCACAGCCTCAACGACGAACATATCTAGAAAAGGGGAAATCGAGATCTGCCAAGCCAAATCTTAAAAGCCGACTCCTTTCCTCAGTCAGCATAGCCATCTCGTTGAAACTCCAGAGAAAGCACCCCTACCACCGAATCTATCTCCCAACGAAGTAGATCTAGGGTTCCGGCGATTGGGAATCAGCCAAAGCTTCAGACATATCGACAACCAAGAGAGAGACTAAGGAAGAGAAGCAAAGAGGAAACAAGCACATATGAGAGAAATTCCAACCGACGCCGGAGCCCTAAGGCCAAGCGCCGATGAAGGGATGTATCGTCTTTTTTGTCTCGAGTCTTTTCCAGAGATATCTAAAAAACTGTTATGAAGATCAAATTTCTACATATGACATTGGAGGAGGACATTTAATCAAGGAAAATCAGAAAAACAAAGTTAGCAACTACACTATAAATATCACTAAATATGATGGAGTACATCTTAAATATTAGAATATGGAGAAAACAACCATTGCTTACCCACCCGCGTCTCATGATTAGAGATGCAAAGTATGACAAACTTTAATACCAACAGCTTACCAAACAAGTCTTCTAGACAAAAAAATGTGATTGTAAATGTTAGTACCAACGGCTTGCAAAAAAAGTCTTTTAACTTATTGAAAAATGTATTCACTACATTAGTACCGACAATTTAGACAAGACTATGAATTAATTTTTAACTTTGTCGTATGGAAATACCAATACGACCATCGGCTTAAAAGGTCTAAGTGAAAAAGGTTCATTACGTTCCTACTTCCCACGGCTTATGAAAAGCCTTAGGCAATGACTGTGAAATTGATAACAAATTTATTTGAACTGAGTTTGGTGATAAACGAGTGAAATAATCGACGAAACTCGTCAGTGGATTATTACAAAAGTATGAACAAATCGGATGCAAGTAAGAAGAGTTTATTTATAATTGGAAGAGAATATAAGGGGAAAATTTGGTGCTCAGAGAGCTAGCCGGAAGTGTGCGGACTGATCTGAGAACAACAACATGAGTAAAACCCCTAGTTTAGTTGCCGCCTAGTCAGTCTATTTTCGGATCCCTCTTAAGTTGTGCTTCTCTTCACTTTTATAGGTCGATGTACAGACAACCTTAATGGGCTATGTCCTTCGCTTCGTGGGATTTTGAGTAGACCAGCTCTTCTTGCTCGGTACAGACGAGCCGCGCTGTTCGCCTCCGAGTTTTTCTGTCGACTTGTAGGTAGTGCCTTCTTCCAGCTATTCGGACCGAGTGATGGGTTGTGTTATTTGTTCGATGGGCCTTGAACGGAGGATGAAATCCGTCTCTTACAATAAGTCCCCTCACCCCCCAGTTCATTATGACCACTACATGTGCTTGATGAATTGTTTTGGATTAGTCGGGAGAAAAAAAGAGTCGGCCCTAACGATCCAGTTCTCTCTCGTCGGGAGGCCGGTTAAGTCTAACCGGATTTGGTTTGATTCGGCTCATAAGAACTCCGATTTCATAGAGAAGCGGAAGAGACGCGGACTGGTTAAAGGATATTGGGCGGCGAATGTGCCTAATAGGCTTTGTAAACCTAATGATGGCTTCTTTGTCGAAACACGCGTCCCTCTCCCTATAAATACTTATTATTCCTCTCATTTATCTATTTTCTCTGCTTCCTACATGTACTTCCTCTCTCTAGTTTCTCTCTCTTTTTCGTCTTCTAGTTAGGGTTTCGTTGATGTCCTCAGGTAGAGGCTTGACGGCAGCAGATAAGGGTAAATCCATAGCGACCAGTTCAACGGTTTGGGGAGCGCATGTTCGGGATAACCATCACATAATCAAATCCGAGGTAGCGCACCAAGAAGCTTTGCGAGACCTCGAGGGATTAGATCTGTCGCAACAACTCCTCGTCATGGTTGATTCTAAGAGATTGCTACGAGAGGAGGAAAACGCAAGGGCATCATCAATTGATCGGGTTCTCGACTTAGCTGTCGGAGAGAGTTCGAACGGATCTCGACTGAGGGACCCAACAGGTAATACCCTCCCTTCGGTCGATGAACCGATGATTCCAATCCGCTTTTCCCTAAAGGTTGTTCGAGAAACTGCCAGCTATCCGCCCTGAGTTTTCCCGTCGACTGACCGTAGAGGGACATGATTGGGAGAATGTGTTTTCGACTTGATCGACAGTCGGGAGCGTTAAACAACTTCTGAGGGAGTGAGGTGGCACAAAAGTCACGTTCATCATCCCGAGCACCAACCAGAGGCCGTGGACCCCTCTGATCGGATATCAGTGTATCTACTAGTCTTATTTCAGAAGACACCAAATTATGGTTTTCAATTCCGCGGTTGATCACTGCTTATTGTTTCCGTCGGGATGCCGCGATTTCTCAGTTCATTAATGGGTCTTTTCGGATTGCGGTTGGACTTATGGTACTAGCCGCCGAGAGAGATATCTCGATGAGTGTTCGGGTCATCGAGGAACTCACGACAGCATCAAATATGAAGAACAGCTTGTTCTCTATGAAGATGTGACCAAGCATGGGAATTTTACTCAGCCCCCCGAACAAGATCGACGACTGGCAACGTTGGTATTTTTACGTGAAGACGGACGATAGCACCTTCAAAGAGCCTCCGAGAGAAAACTATAGGGTTTTATGGAGCCTGAGCTTTGGTAGACAGCTTCGCATACTTGTTTTGTTAGTTCTGAATCTAACACTTTATTCTTGTTTTTCGCTTTTTTTTTTACAGTTTCGCATTCCAACACTGGGAATTACCCCGAGGAGTTTCTAAAGGTCGTCCGGAGACTCGCGCGTACTACTCCACTTCGTTGGACGACCGCTTCGTACTCGAGGATCAGTCGATTGCAGCCTTGCATAACACAAGGTACCATCTCGTTTTTGTTCTCAGATTCCTTTTGATGTTTGATGGTTCAAACTCGGAAATACTGAGATATTCTTGTCGTTTCAGCTGACTGGAGATCTGACCTCCGTGCTGAAGTGAGTGGTCGCGGCAGATTGTCCATTTTTCCCAAGGAAACTTCTTCTTAGAAGAGGAAAAAGAGAAAAAAGAACATGAAGGCAATTTCGAGCCTTAATGCCATCATAGCCAGCGAGATCAAGGCGGTAGGTCCTTCTGAGACGCGCAATGATCCCGGGGGAGATGGGGGGGGGGGGTCATCCCCGAGCAGGTGATGGCGATGTGCCTGCTCGGAATAATGACGATGATGGGTTATCGGAGGAACAGTCTTAACCTCTGTTACGGAAGAGAAAGAGAACGGGTCCTAGTTTATCCGATGAACAGACTGCCGACGGGGTCAAAGCTGATCTTCTGGAAGAACAACTTGCTGATAAGGAAAATATTTAACCTTTCGAGCATGGTTCCGATGGTGCTCCAACTTCTGATTCCCATCCCCCAAAGAAAAAGAGGACGGAGATTGGGGTAAGTAACTATTCCAAACATGCTCCGGGTCCCGGTGTTGAAGATGAAGGTGGGGATGAAGACGAGGAGGACACGACTGAAGCTCCTCTCTCCTTAGAGGAAGAGGAAGAAGAAGAAGAAGAAGAAGAAGAAGAAGAAGAAGAAGAAGAAGAAGAAGAAGAAGAAGAAGAAGAAGAAGAAGAAGAAGAAGAAGAAGAAGAAGAAGAAGAAGAAGAAGAAGAAGAAGAAGAATACCAAGCCTTCTGGGCCGGGTGGTTCTTCTCTTTGAGAGTTGGGTGAGGAGAAGATCTTCAAGGAGAAGGATCAGTTCCCGAGGATGACACTGATCCGATTCCCGATGATACTGCTGCCATTTTCGTTCAAGAAGATGATGCGACCATCGTAAACACTGTGATCCCCGAGACCGCAAAGCGGGCCGTTGAAAAGGGGGAAGTGAGGCTTCCACACTGCACATGGAAGGATTTCATTGACCAAGTCGACTTTCATCACATCAGTGTGTACCCTCTTTGCACTGACCCGAACAAATGCGCAGAACTTTTTCGCCAGATCTGCGGCGGTCCGCGAGAGATGCCACGGATTGGAATCACCGGTTCATCGACCGAAGGGAGGGTATTACCCATCGGGTCCCTCACTCGAGATCCACTCGAAGTCTCTCTGACAGCTGCGTCGGGAACCCGATCAATTGACGAAGCCCTTGTTTTTTCCTCCTCGCGTAGCAATCTCTCGGAATCGACCATGGCGAGGAGTTGTTGCGACAGATCTAATCCCTCAAGGTCTCGCTAAGCTTCTTGGTGCGCTAAATCGGATTCAGTTATGTGATGGTTATCCAGAATGTGCGCCCCCCTCGAACCGTTGAACTGGTCGCTATGGATTTACCCTTATCAGCCGCCGTCAAACCTCTACTCGAGGACATCAATGAAACCCTATGAATGCTTGCTCAAATGTTTGTCCTAAGGAGAAACTTACTCTCTCAAATAAGAGATCTATTGTTAGGGATCGAATCCACAAGGAGCTATGGAACCTATTAAATCCAATAATTCAATAACCTAGGTGAATATAAATAGTAAACATAGTAAACAAGTAAACAAGAAATATTCCACTTAAGCAAGACAGTTGCCTAATCGAGAATATAATGAAGGATTTTAAAACTAAAATGGAAAAGTGTTAGACTTAGGTCTTTTATTCAGGTATTAGGGATTATAATTCTATAGGAGATATCTAGTTGTTTGCATGGTATTAAAGAGCATTAACTATTTTAACAACAAATTTACTAAACTCTTGTTTAAATAAATAAATCTATTGACTAGAAGGTCGTTGACCTAAACAAGAATGTCCCATCAATAACAGTGTCGATCGATTATTCTTATTGGAATATCGATCGATGAGTCTGGTCAAGCATTACATACGAATTAACAAAGACTCACAAGGATCCTAGATCAAACTCTCGCTTTATTTCCAGTGAAGTCCTAGTTTAATCAAGACGTGCTCAAGACTATCAGAGCTATTCAAAAATGGTTAAACAACCTAACAATCCCAAAATCAAGCTTCTAGTTAACAAGTCTAGAACAAACATTAAGAATTATCCCATTAATGAATACCACAACAAGCAATCCTATAGTAGGGGCTAATCCCTCTAACCTATTTAAACTCTAATTCTAACAAGTGAACTACTCAAACATAGTTAAGCAATTCATAACACAAATAGATAAATAAAACTGCATATTATAGATAGATAGATAGAAAACACTGGAGTTCCAATCACAAATCTGTCGGATGATCTTCTCTCCAAACTAAAAACCCTAAAACCTTTTTTCTGTGAAAAGAATACAAAAAAAAACTCTTTCTCTCTGCCTCTAACATTTTGGCAGAATATATAAACTTAGGTTAAAACTCGCCAGAGGTAAAATTGTCATTTGGTGATGTTTGGGCTTCAAGTCAACTTGTTTCGCGAATTGGTCTCTGTGTCTTGGGAACCGATCGATAATGCAGGATGCATGTCGATCGACGTGAGTCGCTCTGTGTCGACCTCGATTGTCGTGGTCGATCCAAATCGAGTGATTTCTCAAATTTTCTCTAAAATGCTCCAAAAACATCAATTGCTTCCAAAATAATCATGAACCTATAAATATGCTTAAAAGCTTCTATAATATAATAAATAGTAGTGAAACCACCAATATACCATGACTAAAAATGGGTCAAATTCATGGTATTTCACCCTAACTAGAAGACGACAAAGAGAGAGAAACCAGAGAAAGGAAGTACATGTAGGAAGCAGAGAAAATAGAAAAATGGGAGGAACATGAAGTATTTATAGGGAGAGGGACGCATGTTTTTACATAGTAGCCATCATTAGGTCTACGAAGCCTATTGGGCCTATTCGCCGCCCAATATCCTTTAACCAGCCCGCATCTCTTTCGCTTCCCTTCGAGAAGATGATGCTCCCATCGTGAACACTCTGATCCCCGAGACTGCAAAGCGGGACGTTGAAAAGGGGAAAGTGAGGTTTCCCTCCCGCACCCAAAAGGATTTCGTTGACCAAGTCGACTTTCATCACAGCAGTGCGTCCTCTCTTTGCACCGACCCAAACAAATGCGCAGAACTTGTTCATCAGTTCCGCGGTGGTCCGCGGGAGATTCCCCTGGTGGCCGACCTAATATTTGTGGATGAGTTCACCAACGTCTCTTGTCAAGATATTGTGGTATGTGATTCTTCTCTTTCCTCTCTATTTCTGCGCGTGGCCGTTGATTTGTCTCCTCTGGTTGACCGTTGTTCTTATCTGTTTTGCTTTTCTTTGTTTCGAATGACTGCAGAGCATGGGCTGCACAAATTTGTTGATCAGAAAGTAGGATCGAGCCCTCAAACATTCGATTGGTCAGTGCAAGGAGTTTGAGGCTCGAGCGAAGAAAGCGGAGAAGAGGGTTGCTTCGAGAGACGCTCTTCGGGAGAAGCAACGAGTCGAAGTGCTGGAGACGACCAAGAAAATCCTGGAAGGGAGAGACAAACCAGTCGCTCGTAGTCGGGAGCACAAGAAGAAGGTAGATGCTCTTGAATAGGAAATGAAGACTGCTCTTGCCGCGCTTGAACAGTCGGAGCGTGAGAAGTCTAAGCTGGTTGTAACCGTTGACGAGAAAGACCACGAGATCAGGGGGTTGAGGAAATCCCATGCTCACGAGGTTACCTTGGAGAGGGTCAGGGTCTAGACCGCCTACATCTCGAAATTCCGAGGTCGCTTCGAGAACATTCAGAGGTACATGGTTTGTCACGAAGCTTATGAAGAGAGGCGACAGCTGTATGGCCAAGCTACTGAGGTGAAGGACTGTCTTGAGATGTTAAGTGAGATAGGTTACACCATCCCGAGCAACGTGCTTGGGGCCTTTGCCGTGAAGGCGTCTAAGTTTTAAGTGGAGGCAACTGACTTGGAAGTAGGGGAAATTCCAGAGGCCGACCTGACTCTGTGCTCATTGGTGCTACCGTCTTAGTACTTGGACGAGCGTCTGCTGGCTGGGATTGATCCTTTTGGATCTAATGTCTTTAAAGTCCGCGAGATACTCTTCCGAGTCTGTTAGATGGGACGGCCCAAAATCTTAATGAAGGGGTTTGTGATATGCATACATCAGACTCGATTCCTCCTACTGTTGGTATGCACGTCCCGGGAGCTTCCGAACAAGATCATGTTGTCGAAAATCCTAATGAAAGAGAGGAGAATCCCGCATATCCGACTGCATTGACCGGTCTAGTGGCATCTGAGACTGTCAACCTGAAAGTGGAGGGAGGAGGCTCCGAGGTTTTCATGACGAGCATGAACCAAGAGGAGTTGGATGAGATTAACCAGGACAAGGAGGAGGTCGATATTGTTCGATAAGCTTGGGAACGTTTCCCGTTTTCTTTTGTAACCACCATTTTCGGAACTTGTTGTTGTTAAGCTTTTCCAGGGGGTTGGTTTCCTTTTCTACTTGGTTGTATTGTTTGACTCTGCATCGGATCTTACTAGTATTACTCCTTTATAATTTACCCGTTCTCGTACTGTCGGACTTCGTGTGACTGTCGAATTTTGTAGAAGTGGTTAAGTCCAAAAGTAGGTTTGCTCAGGGAAATATATTTCTCGACGTAGTTTGAGCATCCGTAATGAGGGAAATCGGGAGAAATTCCCATTAGGATAGTCGTGATGGTAGTTCTTTGTTCCCATTTTGATGCGGCCTTAAAACCAGAAGCTGAACCGGAGGTCCATCCAACACCCTACTCACCCAACCAAGGCTCCAAGCAGAACATATTTTCACTAAAAATTCCCTATCTTATAAATCAGGAGGGTTTTAATCATGAGGCGGATTCTCCTCAACTCTACACTCACTAAGAAGTCCATAAAATTTGGAATTTCAAGAAAATATTCACGGACCAAGGAGTTATGAATTTTACAAGTCAGAGGTTTTCCAGCCCATTCGTCTGCGAGTATCATCCAACTTTAGAAGAAGATTCAAGCCCAAATAAGGAATGGCCAAAATCACAACCAATCACAGAAGTCAAGGAGTTTTTCAGATTTTCATAGAGCCTAATATCACGAGAAATGGTCGATTAAACCAGAAGTTATGATCAATTTCCCTAAAACGGCCAAACCGGCTCTACACTTGCCTTATTTGGAAAATCCGGATTTTGCCTCAATCCAATCTCAAGAAATACGACCAGGAGACCTTCTAAGTCATTCAGAGGCACTCCTAAATAGCCTAAAGAGCACCAGAGTACACAGGATCAGGCGGATCCCAATCAGACCAGAAGATGAAACCGGTTTGCATCAATTGACCAAACCGGCATCAATTTAAGAGAGTCTTACACCAATTCGATTTGGTCCGACCCAAACCCTTCTATGGAAGGCAGGAGATATTCTAGACCATTCAGAAGGTATCCATGACATCCTTAGATACACCAGCACCCAGGAGATCAGGCGGATCTCTTTCTCCATCAACCTTTCTCATTTTGCAGCATTTACACAAAATGCCTTGAATGAGATTTTGAAGATATTTGCCCAAGACCAACGGCCATATTCTCTTTTTTTAAAGCCAAGGAGTATTTCAGGAATTCTTGAAGATGATGGCCACGTCCAGAAGCTATCCATATACAAGACTCCATTAATTCTTTTGGAAGAAGTCATAATTGAAGCTAAAGACAATATTCCAAGGATCCATCAAAGCCTTTGCTTCCAAACTTTTCATTTCGAGCTTATTTCTTTCCTTATATCATTTTATGACTGTTAGAGTCTATCTTGTAGAGCCTATAAAGATCCAGTCTTTTTTTCATTGTAAACAACCTTTTTTACCCATCTTGAAAGTATTATTCAGTTTTTCTATTTTTCTTAAAACTACTGTCTTCAGTCTTAAGAGTTTGTGAGAAGCAGCTCCAAAGCATCTTGACTTATCAAGACTACTGTCCATAGAGTCTTGTGGCGTCCTCAATCCATCTATCCTTCCATCCCATTCGTTTTGCCAAGATTGAGAGTGATACACATCCAGCAAGCTTTGCTCCATCTCGTTCCACTTCGATCATCTCTTGATCAGGTTGAGAGAGACACACATCGAGCAGCCTGATTCCTTCCTATCCTCTGTTCATTTATCTTGTTTCATTATTCATCTTGCATATCAATCTGCTCCAACAGAAACCAAGCTGCTCCACCAAATCGATACCCTCCGAGGTGAGATCACCGAGCTCCGCAAGACTCGAGAGACTATTGGGGTCAAAAACGGTCACGACAAAGTTAACATCCAAGCATCGGACAAAAACCTAAAAGTGGACGAAACATCCTAACTTACCCACGAACGAACCAGGTCGTTACATAGCAACCCAACCCCAACAAGGATTGAATCGCTACGTAACGATCAAGCTCGAGCCAAGATTGGTCGCTACGTATCGACCAAGCACGTACACGCTCGGTCGCTACATAGCGACCGATCTCGAGCCAAGCTCAGTAGCTACGTAGCGACCAGACTATCCCAAAAATCGACGTAAACACGAATCCATATATTCTTGTCTACTCTTTGATGTAACTTCCCAAAGGCTATAATTAAACTACCACTTTTCCTTATTGATCGGAGTTATCGTTCAGACTTTATGATAAAAACCGCGAAAAGCTTGTTTTATCAAAAAGAACCGTAAAAACGTTTTGGGTCGAAATACGTCACAAAGAGGCCTACAACGCGACTAGAAGCCCACTTACGGTTTTTTTTTTATTAAAAAGACCTTAGATCTTATGGCGGTTTATCCTTGGCATGCAAGAGAAGAAAAGTGTCAAGTTTCTGCGAATAAACGTAAAAATTCTGAAGATAATCATGAAGATCGGGAAAAAGGGCTATGACGGCTTAAGGGCAGAAGTGGAAAGCATAAACCGACTTTGGAGGGAATATATAAGGAGTTCAAGGCGAGAGAAACACAAAGAGAGCAAATTTAGCACTTAGAGCATTTACAAAAATTTTCGTTTTTGTTATTCGAGCTGCGTCTCAATTAGGATTCCTGCAGTCTTAGGTTGCTAGAACTAGGATCTTGCTGTCAGCTCTCGTAGCCAAGGCTTCTAACTCGTTGTAACGCTCATACGCATAATCGAAATAAGACTTCTTTTTGCTCTCTTTTTAGTTCTTATTCATATTATCGTCTTTTTACTTCTTGTTCTTGTTTGCTTAGCGTGTGGTTCAATAAATAACCTTTGGGAAACTAGAGTTTACCCTACGTTCCTAATTCAATCGAAATCGACAGTGTGAATTTTGGTTCCCAGAGTTTGGCGCTAGAAGTGGGGGGGGGAGGGTTACGGACCTATCTAACTCGCAAGCCACAACACGCTTAATCAAGCATGGTATCAGACAATCAACAAACTTGTGACAATGAAAACATCCACGAAAACGTTACCGACACTCCACAAGTGAACGTATCCGCAGTTAACGCTAACGCTAACACTGCAGCGTTCCACG
>CAKOAT010199599.1:178400-213753 GCA_932364175.1 Eruca vesicaria subsp. sativa
GGGGGGGGGGGGGGGGGAGGGTTTACCCAGGTAAGCCTCCGTAAACAACAACCCTGATGCGACACAAAAAGACTTGATCCGCCCTGGATCGAGCACCGACTTGTTTGGATCATGGACACGGCTCAAGGTGGCTTTCTTGTCGACCAGCTAGACCTAATCAAGGTTTTCTCATCAGATCATGTCAATTCCCTTATCATCTATGCAATCTTGGATGAGCTAAGGCTAGCTGATGACACTTAGGACAAACTGAAACCAGCTGAAGTGCGTGTACTTGAACTGAATCGGGCTGACACTTACATGGGCGAGCTGGTCGAGTTGAATCAAAGTGAAACCTACCTAGCTGAGCTGGATGAGCTGAGTACTAAATTGAGCTGTACTTACACTATCCTGGACGATCTTAGCTGGACAGAAACTCATCTGGACGAGCTGAGCAAGATGGTTCGATCTTCCGAGCTGGTTCGACCACCCGAGAAGCTCGAAATGGCTAACCTTCTTTCTGATGAACCAACGACCAATTCAATCATGCCAAAGGTGATTATTCATATTCTAAATATCCAAGAAAGACTTGGGCTTGATGGCTTTCAAAAAAAGATTCAAAACAGACTTGTTTGGACCGAATGGAGAAACCGATAAAAATGGCTAAGAGAAAAAGATGGATTTCGACCAGGCCTTAAAGTTACATGTCTTAACCCATTTCAGGATTATATTCTTCACTTCCCCAATTCAAGGTTGTGGCTATATCAAGAGACAGTCCAAGTTTCAGTCAAAGAATTTATTTAGTCAAGTCTTTGTTTCATTTTTCAATGTCTTGTTTTTAGCACATTCTTCTTTGGATCTCTACAACTTGTAATCCTATAAATAAGGTACTATAAGCCACGAAATAAAGCAGATTTTTTCCCCTTTTTATGAGTTTATCTCTCTTTGTTCTTTGTAGAAAACTTCTTAGTTTCTTGGTGAGGTTATCTCCAAGTTGTGATCCTTCTTTTGTTGGACCGGTGCATCACATCTGGCAACGATCGAAGTCTGGTAGTATCATTGGGCCATCCGCAACCCTTTGTGTCACCGTTCAATCCACCAGTTCTCCCTTTTGGCGAGTTCATATCCCTTTAGTCCGTTTGAGTGATCCTTTCCCGATTTAGGGCGTATCAAGTGGTATCAGAGCCACTCAACTGGTATTATCTTTTTATCTTCTCATCTTCCATTTTCTAAACACCTCTTCTTCTTCTTTCTATCTCAAATCCGGGCCACTACCTTACCTATCGCCATTCTTCTATAAAAAAAGAAAAGAAAAAGATCTATCAAAAAAAAAAGAGAAAAAAAGAAAGAAACAAAGTTTGATTTATTTGGCTAGGTGGTGGAAGAGAAATCCTGCTCACTGAGGAGAAATCTAGTCTTGGAGTAGTTAATACGGATTTCAAAACCAATTCTCTTGTCTTTCTATCTTGTGTTCATCTCTTGTTTGCTAAGAGAAATCCATTGGGTTACTTGATTTGCTCTCTTAGAACTTTGAGAGGAGACTCTCTGTGTGATCACCATAAATCTGAGAGAAACACTTGAGTGGGTGAGATTAAACACTTGAGAGTGTGAGGTTTTATCTAACCTTTTTTGTTGAGTACTTATTTCAGGAATAAGATGTTTGGTCTTCACCGGAGAAGTATCAAGGAGAAATCCCCACGACAAACTGTCTCTCCATCTTCATTTAAATATTCTTTGAATAATTTTGATGAGTTTGTTAGTGTTCAGGAAAAGCCAAACTGTAGGTGCAAAGAGCAAATCAAAACGACCAGAGATGTGACTGATCCAAAAAGGCAATTACTTCAGTTTGATATCCAAGAAATTTGTGACAACTTTGAGAAGGGAATGATGAAAGCCCTCAAGGACATCAGAAATATCCATAAGAAGAGCACATCCACACGTGCACCTGTAGCTAAGCCATCCTTATTCATCAACAAAAAAGCCAAAGGTAAATCTGAAAACCATGTTGAAGAGCTTATATTTTTCAGATTCTTTACCCATTTTTGATGAATATGAAGAAGAGTTAATTGAAAACTTGATGACTTGTGAGGATAAATGTGATCTTCCTTATCTTGAACCTGAGTTTGTAACTGATATTGAACAAGCTATTGTAGAACTAACCATTTTGCAACCGGAGCATCCGAGTAGTCTTGTTTTGTCTCCACAGGTTTTTGAGGAAGAGCCACTGGATTTACCACATCAAGGACCACGTCTTGACACGAGGATATCTCTTTATGAAGATCTAGATTCTACCTTTGATGAGGAGGACGAACCTTGTCCATTCTTTGATGAAGAAGCAACAAGCATCACCTCCATCGTCATGGACAGCCATAATTGCTTTGATCCCGGCACAACTCTTATCCCCTTGTCTTCTGAACTTCAAGAGCACTGTGAGCAATATGGTTTGCTTAATTCTCAGCCTGATATGTTTGTTAAGATCAATTCTCTTGATGTGATTCGTTTTGGTCTTGAAAAGGTGAAAGATTTTTGTGTTTCAAAATATGTTTTTGAAAACATGATAAATTCTTTCAAAGTGTTTAAACCTTATAAACTTCTTAATCAAAAATGTTTTCAAAATGTCAATGGCATTAATTGGGGAATAATCTTCAGTTTTGATCAGTTCTTAAAGTATAGCAAAGGCTTTGATTATTTTGAAAAATCTCTTGAATTTGAATTGCAACAAACTGACTTTTGTGCTACAAAATCGTTTGATACATTTTCTTACAAAGGCATTGTCTTTGATCTGAGTTATTCTAGACATGCACTGATCACTGATGATTTGTTTCCATCCTCTTGTGCATTGGACGATTTCTTGATTAAAAAGATGCTGGAACAGAAATCACTTAGAACTGAAACTGATTTTTGTGATCTTGATTTTGGTAATTCTGTTTTGCAGCCTGGTCTTGTGTGTTCTAAAACTGATACAACTTGGCATTTTCTGAGATCATTTCTTAATCATTGTGTTGTCTTGAACTGTGATGATATTGTGGTTTACAACATTTTCTTTGAAAAATCTCTTCAGTATTTGATAGTTGATTCTCAATCTGAACTTAAGCTTGTGTGTTCAGATGTTGAGCAGGATATGCACATCTTGAAAATGAATAATATTGTTGCATATCTTGATAAAATTTTGGTCTGTAATGTCCACTTTGATGTGCATCTTGACAGGATGAAATGGATGCTACTTGTTCTTGGAAAAGACATCTTGATTTTTGATTTGAACAAGTATTTGTCTTGCACATTTGATCCTGGTCTTTTAGTGTTTGTGTTGAGTATCCAGGAAATACAGGTTCATCCTCTGAGAAATGATAGCATTGACCGTGCCCAACAGACTGAGATTTGCAGAAGCTTTGCTGTCCAAACCGGCTACCTTGGAGATGGCAGCGACAGAAGTTCAGTCCAAGGCAAATATCTCAACATTAAGAAGGTCTTTTGTCATGAATCCAGTTTAAATGGAAAACCAACTCACCAAATATTCATGGAGGCTTGGAATTACATGAAAAGCTTCACAGATGAAGGAGTTATGATTTTTTAAAACCGGAGGTTCTCCAGTCTGTCTATTTGCGAATACCAGACTTCTAAAGGAGATTCAGTCACAATAAAGAAATAGGATTCAAGATGGATCTCTCATATTTCCAAAAAGACCGAAATCAAGAGAAATGACCATGGAATTATGAAGTTAAGATCCATTCACCAAACCTGGCTAGACTAAAGACAAAACAGCTTTCATCACTTAGCAAAGAAACCGGAGGTAATTCAAAAACTTTAAATTTTATATGTGCTGATGAATCTGTTGAGTGTCCTAGCAGCAATCAGGTTAACATTGACGTGTCCATGGAGCTTAAGTGATTTCTTCCTTCTTTTCATTTTGATGAATTAAAAGAAAACCGAACAAAAGAAGCAGCAAAGAGTTCACCACAAATAAAACCATTGGAACTGGCGATCCTCAATGAACCAAAGGTGTTTCCTAAGTCAAGACCTCGTAATATCCAAAAGCACTGTAAGGATCATGGGTTGATTGTCTCTGCTCATCATGAGAACGTTCTGAAACTGAGAATTTCTAAGCAAAAACATATCTTTACTTGGTTGAAAAATGTTTTGCTTAAACCTTTTCATGAGTTGTTTTCATTAAGCTGCGCATTGAAAGAAATTTGGTGTAGGAAGAAGCATGAACCAAAATTGCTTAAGTCAGAGAATCAGTTTGATTTCGGTCATGATGAGAAGTTTTCGAAATTGGCACTGTCTCATTCTTTTCCTAAAATTCTCACAGCTATGCCTGATTTTAAAATTAGTAAACCAATTTTTGGCACTCATTTTACTTGCTTGATGTTTACCCACATGCTTGATGATCATCCTAAGAGCTTGGATCATGTTTTTGATGTCTTAAGGATAGAGAAACCCTTTGATTCTTTATTTCGCAGATTTGATGTGGTTTCTCTTGTTGTCTTGAGAGTGCAGGATATAAAGGATCAGATTCAGATGGAAGAAAGCAGAGTAGGTCGACACAACACTGGTGTTCTTGGAGCATGGAACTTGACGTACTTGAGGAAAACAAGTTCAAAACTCCAAGGAAGTTTCTCTCCAAATTTATCCTTCATTAAATTTTACTTGTTTTTAAAATTCTTTTTTTCTGATTCATTTTCTTTTGATTCATGTAAAATGGATTTGAGGACAAATCCTTTTTAAGAGGGAGAGTATGATACGCCCTGAATCGAGCACCGACTTGTTTGGATCATGGACACGGCTCAAGGTGGCGTTCTTGTCGACCAGCTAGACCTAATCAAGGATTTCTCATCAGATCATGTCAATTTCCTTATCATCTATGCAATCTTGTATGAGCTAAGGCTAGCTGATGACACTGAGGACAAACTGAAACCAGCTGAAGTGCGTGTACTTGAACTGAATCGGGCTGACACTTACATGGGCGAGCTGGTCGAGTTGAACCAAAGTGAAACCTACCTAGCTGAGATGGATGAGCTGAGTACTAAAGTGAACTGTACTTACACTATCCTGGACGATCTTAGCTGGACAGAAACTCATCTGGACGAGCTGAGCAAGATGGTTCGATCTTCCGAGCTGGTTCGACCACCCGAGAAGCTCGAAATGGCTAACCTTCTTTCTGATGAACCAACAACCAATTCAATCATGCCAAAGGTGATTATTCATATTCTAAATATCCAAGAAAGCCTTCGGCTTGATGGCTTTCAAAAAAATATTCAAAAACAGACTTGTTTGGACCGAATGGAGAAACCGATAAAAATGGCTAAGAGAAAAAGATGGATTTCGAACAGGCCTTAAAGAGACATGTCTTGACCCATTTCAGGAGTATATTCTTCACTTCCCCAAGTCAATGTCGTGGCTATATCAAGAGGCAGTCCAAGTTTCAGTCAAAGAATTTATTTAGTCAAGTGTTTGTTTCATTTTTCAATGTCTTGTTTTTAGCACATTCTTCTTTGGATCTCTACAACTTGTAATCCTATAAATAAGGCACTATAAGCCACGAAATAAAGCAGATTTTTTCCCCTTTTTATGAGTTTATCTCTCTTTGTTCTTTGTAGAACACTTATTAGTTTCTTGGTGGGGTTATCTTCAAGTTTTGATCCTTCTTTTGTTGAACTGGTGCGTCACATCCGGCAACGATTGAAGTCTGGTAGTATCATTGGGTCATCCGCAACCCTTTGTGTCACCGTTCAATCCACCAGTTCTCCCTTTTGGCGAGTTCATATCCCTTTAGTCCGTTCGAGTGATCCTTTCCGATTTAGGGTGTATCAAGACTCGAAAAATCCTCCTTCTCGTGAACAGGAGGCCGCAGGCGATGGTCTCGAGCGGGTCATTCTAGAAATGAGCGAGCATTCCGATCCATCGGAAGAGGACGTTGACATCCATCCGAGGATGAGAAAAGATCGTATCATTCGGCGCGAATCTTCTCCCAAAGACCCTCTAACCGAAGAGGAAGAAGAGATCTTCGGTATGGAACATGAGAGGATGGCCGAAGAGAAATCCCAGGTCACTCGAAGCAAACACCGACGAGTTCCGCGATTGTCGATCACTTGCTCGATGAAGCCCGAAAAACGCCCTTCACAACTTGTATCACCAGAACACTTGTGTCTAACCCGGGAAAGGTCAAGGTGCCTACCTACAACGGCACCACGGATCCCAAGGCTCACTTGCAAGCCTTTCAGATTACGATGGGAAAAATGAGACTTTGAAATAGTGAAAAAGACGCCGAGTGTTGCTGCCTCTTCGTCGAAAATCTAGAAGGATTCGCACTCGAATGGTTCTCTCGCCTTAAGCAAAATTACATCGGAAGTTCCTACCAGCTTGCTTTGGAATTTCTCAAGCAATATTCCATGTTCATTAACAGAGAAACTTCTGACGTTGACCTCTGGAGCATGGTGCAACGAGAAGACGAGCCTCTCTGCGAGTTCATGAACAGATTCAAACTCATCATGGCAAGAGTTAAAGGAATAATAGATAAAGTGGCTATCGACGCGCTCAGGAAGGCACTCTTGTACAAGTCCAAGTTCAGAAAATAGATAACCCTCAAGAAGCCGCGTACAATCCAGGACGCTATCCATAAAGCCGTTGACTAGATCACAATCGAAGAGGAGTTAAAAGTCTTGTCGCAACAGCATAAGCCGACAAAGGCATCCTCGCGGGACGCACCCCTGGATCAGAAGCCAAAAAAGAAGAACCCTCGTAACGACAAATTCATCCATCACGAGGGGGAAGATCTTCAGGGTGCACACAACTACGCCATCTACTCTGGATCCAGTCAAGGGCGGACTTCGGGTAACACGTGGACTAGGAATTTGAGTTACGACGAGAATACTCTCTGCCACTTCCACCAAACCCACGGCCACTCGACAGTCAAATGTAAAGTTCTTAGAGCAAGGTTGACAGCTAAGTTTCTCACGGGAGTACTCTCCAAAGTATCCAGCGTGAAGGATTTGATCCGCGACTCAGACCGCCCTCCCAGAACGGATAAACCACCGCAGTCCGAAAACTCTCCTCGAGGAAATCAATCGGGCGAGAAATGCATAAAGAGGCAGGACGAAAAGGGGAATGAGAGCAGTCACAAAGTTAATATGATCATTGGAGGATCACAGTTCTTCAGAGATACAATCTTGTCTATCGAATCGTACCAGCGGAAGGCCGAGACAACTTCGAACTGGCCGACTCTGCCTCGCGATATCCAAAACAACGCAATCACTTTCGAAGGTGAAGAAACCGTGGGATTCGACCAACCACACGCCGATCCCCTCGTCATTGACTTAGTGATAGGAGACGTCGAAGTCGCTCTCTCGTAGATACCGCTAGTACGGTCAAAGTAATCTTTCACGACACGCTCAAGTGAACGGGGGTTGAACTCGGAGAAATAGAGCCGACACCAAGCCCTCTGACCGGCTTCTCAGGCAAAACATTGATGACTCTTGGGTCGATCAAATTTCCTTTCGCGGAAAAAGAAATCACCATGATCGTCAACTTCGATGTTGTTGACCGATCGGCTATCTACAGCATGAGTATGGGCATGCCTTGGATAAATGCCATGAAAGCGGTCTTGTCAACCTACCATCTCGGCATCAAATTCCCGACCCCTTCGGGAACCACAGCGATTTGGGGTTGCCAGAAACAGTAGTGATCCTGTTTCCTGGCCGAACTTAAGCTGGGGAAATTCGCAGCCACATCGGTAAAACCTAAGCGGGCAAAGACATGTCCAGAACCCTTCAAGTCTAGTCCATTTGAAGACAACCTAAAACTGCAAGCTCAAGTTTCGGACGCGGAGTAACAAGCTTCCGAGCCTAGCGCTTCCAACAAACCGGAGGACATAAACCCGGAAAATGACGTCGATCTGGTCACTAAGATAACCGACGACGATGCAACAGTCGAATAAACACACTCGCAAAAAACTATCAGAACTACGAGATGACTTGATCCCCGAAAAGGATACTTAGGCAGCTCACCTAAAGACGAGTTCAGCTATCCCCCTCTCTAAAAGGGAGGGGAGTGGGTGCGTATACAAGTAATCATATACTCCCATATATCATAACATTCGCTTTGTACTCGATATTTTTTGAAATATTTCAATAAAGTCAAAGTTAGAATATCGCAAATCTGACAGTCAGATACGAGCGGAATATTTTTCACACAAGTCCAAAAGCAGAACTTTACAAAAATACTAAGGCATTAAAAACAAACTCGAGCTTCGAATACTTTCGGAAATCGAAACTTTCCAAAAACAAATCAATTATCTCATCGTAACAATGACTTGGTCGCGCCCAAAAGAGCAAATCTTGATTCAAACTTGAATCCCTCGAACTAAGCTGTCATACTCGCAAACAACATTTTCGGAAAGATGAAACGAGATGTTGTTTAAAGTCTTTCAAGAAAATGATTGCAGTTCGTCCGCGACTTTAAATTTACAAACGCTCGCCGACTGGGCCTGTCACTCTCGCCTTCTTAAATAAACTCACTCAGACCCATCGGTCCTCATACATCCGACTAGGATAAATAGCGCGCTATAAAAGAAATCCAGAATTTTGGTCAGCACTTCCAGACGACTTAAAAATTGTCTCCAGTGAGATGCTCGATTCAGACCAGACGAGTCGTGTAAGCCGAGAACCTATCGCGGCCCTAAATTGGTACGTTTTTGGGGGGTTTTTGTGTAGGCTCTTTGTGAGTACTACCGAACGATAGATGAGCTGGTAGTTTGTATAGAATCAAGAATATTTCGTAAGTGTTTGTGTGAAAAGAGACTAAAAGAGACGTTTTATTAGATGAACAAGCTGGAATTACAAAGTAATGAATAAAAACCCCTAGTCTATGAGTCTCGAAGTCCCGATCCTTTGTTCTAGGATTTTAGTTCCCTTTATATAGTCGTTGCTAGGTCGTTCTAGTCGGTTTGAGCAGATGGAAATATTCCATATTTAGAAATATGGAAGGTTCTCCCTATCGGAAGTTTTCCATTTTCTTGATCAGGAGCGGTTCGAGGGTCCGATTACTGGGGTCCTCTTAGCGGGGACCTGGAGCGTTCCCTTATCAGGGACCCGGAGATCTTGACCCTGCCTGGAGGCTGGAGGAAAATGATACCTCAGTATTTTTCCCTAATAGTTTGCCCCTTATTTCTCAATTTCGTCATCGAATTTGGGGAATAACCTGTGTCCTCAAGTCAACCAGAGTTGCTTATTCTCAGCAGGCTTCCCTTAGGCAGGGTCTTGCTCCAGTAATCTTGTTATCCTGGGTTCCACTCAAGTCGGAACTCATTCTGAACCCAGGTGAGGACCGGTTCTCCCTTGCTTAGCCGGAGCTAGATAGTAGTTTCTCGCATTCTTGGATGTCGTAGAGGCTGGAGCCTTGATCGTTATGGAGTAGAAGGAGTATTCTTCTGAAAAGGATCTGGGTTTTTGAAGCTGGAATCCCCGGAGTTGGGACTCAAATGACGCTCACGGGGATTCTTATTCCGTCGTAGATAGTAGAATCAGGGGTCTGGATAATCTTTTCTCAAAGGATCTAGAGGCTGATTCAAGGAGCGTCTTTGCTCAATGTTTTGAAGGAATCTCTAGTGTATGTTCGATCTCGCAAGATTTTCATTTTTGAGAAACATTCCTTCTTTCTACTCGATCCGACTTTTCCGTTCTTGAATCGGCCGTTCCCAAGGATCTTCAAGAATATATGGGAATATGAAAATTTCCTTTCCCGGCTCTGAAGGAAGATGGATCCGTCACATATAAGAATTTGTAATGCCTCCGAATGACTTCAACTTGTCTTGAGCTTTTCAACCTGTTGAGATGAATTCAAATACTCTAGCTTTTCCATCTTTATTTGTGGGTGGCCGTGCAAAACCGAATCGTCCCTCCACTGATCTTTTCTCGTCTCCAACTCTGATTTGGGGAGATTTTCCAGAAGCTAATGATGAGGTAATCCCAATGGCACCTTTGAAGCTGCATCACTCTTATCCGATCGATGATGGCCCATGTTCCGAGATCCGAGAGGAAGATCTTGCCACCATTCGCAAGAAATTTATGATTTCTCCTCTGGTGGAGATGAGATGCCCTTTAGGGTTTGAGCGGGCTCCGGACGGAGGTATTAACAAAATAGCCATTTATGAAACATACTTGGAAGCAGGCTTCCGGATCGGTGTTCCCTCTATCATAGCTGAGGTGTCTTCATTCTTTGGTTTCTGTCCTTCTCAGCTTACTCCCTTGACCTGGAGGACTTTAATGGCTATTCAAGTTTTCGGAGAGCTCCATGGTTTCGTCATTGGGGTGCACGAGATCGTGCATTCCTAATACTTTTCTCCATTGATAAACAAGTCGGGGTTCTATCATTGCCGACCTTGAGACGGTGCTTTGTTGGTAGAGGAGCCATAAAGAGGCATAAAGGGCAATTACCCTTTTGGAGATGATTGGGACAAGCGGTACCTATTCGTGAAGATTCCAGAATCATCTCCACACCCTTCGTTTTGGCATTACGTAGGTAAGTGGCCTTTTTCTTTCTATGTCTTGTTCTTTTTATTCGTCTGAGGTTGACGATATTATTTTGGTTGACGATATTATTCCGTCTTAGATAGTAGAATCAGGGGTCTGGATAATCTTTTCTGAAAGGATCTTGAGGCTGATTCAAGGAGCTTCTTTGCTCAATGTTTTGAAGGAATCTCCAGTGTATGTTCGATCTCGCAAGATTTTCCTTTTCGAGAAACATTCCTTCTTTCTACTCGATCCGCCTTTTCCGTTCAGGAGTTGGCTGTTTCCGAGGATCTTCCAGAATATATGGGAATATGAAAATTTCCTTTCCTCGCTCTGAAGGAAGATGGATCCGTCGCATATAAGGATTTGTAATGCCTCCGAATGACTTAAACTTCTCTTGAACTTTTCAATATGTTGAGATGAATTCTAATACTCTAGCTTTTCCGTCTTTATTCGTGGGTGGCTGTGCAAATCCGCATCGTCCCTCCATTGATCTTTTCTCGTCTCCAACTCTGACTTGGGGAGATTTTTCGGAAGCTGATGATGAGGTAATCTCGATGGCACCTTTGAAGCTGCGTCACTCTTATCCGCTCGATGATGGCCCATGTTCCGAGATCCGAGAGGAAGATCTTGCCACCATTCACAAGAAATTGACGATTTCTCCTTTGGTGGAGATGAGAGGCCCTTCAAAGTTTGAGCGGGCTCCGGACGGAGGTATTAACAAAATAGCCATTTATGAAGCATACTTGGAGGCAGTCTTCTGGATCGGTGTTCCCTCTATCATAGCTGAGGTGTCTTCATTCTTTGGTTTCTGTCATTCTCAGATTACTCCCTTAACCTGGAGGACTTTAATGGCTATTCAAGTTTTCGGAGAGCTCCATGGTTTCGTCATTGGGGTGCACGAGATCGTGCATTCCTACTTTTCTCCATTGATAAACAAGTCAGGGTTCTATCATTTCCGACCTTGAGACGGTGCTTTGTTGGTAGAGGAGCCATCAAGAGGCATAAAGGGCAATTACCCTTTTGGAGATGATTGGGACAAGCGGTACCTATTCATGAAGATTCCAGAATCATCTCCACACCCTTCGTTTTGGCATTACGTAGGTAAGTGGCCTTTTTCTTTCTGTGTCTTGTTCTTTTTATTCGTCTGAGGTTGACGATATTATTTTGGTGAGAGATGTGTATCTCCTGATGTCTTCCGTTGGGAGGTAGTGGCGAAGCTCATATTGGGAGTTCGTCAACGATTCCGGTGGGTGAACTTCTTGATAAGTGAAGGATCCTTACGCCACAGTCATATGTGGGGTTAGACTTCTTTCTTTGATTTCTTATTGTTGTGATTCCTTTTCCTAATCTCTTGTATTGTCTTTCTTTAGGGAATGTCGCTAAGCTTTCGGTCTCGGTCATCTATAATGAGTATCAGAAGGCGAAGATCCGGAAGAGACGCTCCTTTCATACTCCTCCTCCGAGGTTGGCTAGAGCTGCTCCATCATTTTCCGGTTCCCTTTCCTTTTCTCCGGATGGCGTAGAGGTTTCGATTTATCAACGACTACTTTCCGAGGCCACTTACCTACGTAATGCGAGTGAGAAGAATGTTGCTTTTGATTGATGATGTCTTTTGCTTCGAACGTTGATCCTTTGCGATCCCTTTAATAAAAGAATGTTGCTTTTGATTCTTGTCGTAATAAGTCGAACCATATTTGAGTCATTCCTGATTCTTTGGGATGGCATGACTCGTTGATTGGTTCGAGGTTCAAGAGGTTGTTAGAGAACTCTTCTGGGGTTCGGGGTCCCTGAGGACCCAGATTAATTTCAGATTTCATCTTTTATGCGGATGCGTAGGAACCCGAAATTGAATTTTCGAAGGGACCGTATTCCGCCGTCCTAGGTGGGGCTACTATCGGTACATGTCGGACCTCGCATTCTACCACTCGGAATCTGGTCACTATCGAGATCTTATGCTGTATGCTACTTCTACAGAAGCCACTATCAGAAATATTTGTATAGGTGCTGGTGTGGTTGAAAACCCAAGTGCCATACTTTGCTGATTTCCAGGTCTGGTCAAGCAAAAATTATGTGCTCCCGGACTTTTGTACTATTTGGTCCCTGTATTTCACAAACTTTTGCAATTTTTGTTTTGGGATCTCGATATGCCTTGGGCTATACAAAGGTTTTAGGTAGTTTTGACAGCATACTCAGGTTTGGGCAGACCCATTCTTACCTTAAGTCTCATACCCGTTTATTTTAAGTGGACATACCACGTATCAATGAAGTTTGACTGGGATCAAAGGTTTCATGGAACCTGATCCAGCCGTATATGCCCCTTTAAGTATTGTGGTTTTCCTATTACTTTTATAGTCGGAACTATTTTATTATATAAGCTTTGTCTGGAGACTTTTAGCATGCATATGAGTAGGAGGCCATAATACTTAAATAGTATAGTATAGTATAGTATAGTAGTATAAAAACTATGATCTGGAGACCTTTTTTAAAAAAATGATAAGCTTTGAGATGTAAGGCGTTCCAGCAGTTGGGTTGTACCTTGAAAGTTGTCGATGTAGCCTTCAGCTAACCGGGAGAACCAATTCAGAGCTGGTCTGGTTAGACTTTCTACAAAGAGCTGGCAAAATCCGGTGTCCTTTTCGTCGTACGGGAAGCGTGACCTTTCGATAACGATGTTAAAGGCGGTTACGTGGTCCGCCCGTGGTCTGCCGGGTCGCTTTCGCCGGCATAAGTTGGTAAGCAGAGTTTTTCAGTTAATCATATCTTGACGTCGCTTATGCGTTTGGTGAAGGGTATTCTCAATGACTCGGTGAGGACACGATCGATATGGGGAGCTGCACTCATAGCTCGGTGAATCTGGGAGGTTATGCTCTGGAGAGAGAGCTTAAGTTCAGCGATCTCGTGAACGATCTGCAGATATGGGTTGCCGACCGGTTTTGCCGAGTAATCTATTACAGGTTCTCCTTGTTCGACGGGCTGGTTGGCTGGAGTTACAGTCGGATTTGTGTTGAAAAGCAGTCGTCGGACCGTTGATGGGTTACTTGTGGCTCCAGCGGGAGGTGCGAGTACGGCGGAAAGAGCGGCGAGTTGTGTGTTTTTCGCGTTCTGAGTTTCCTCTTGTTGAGCGAAGCAAGCCATGAGGCTCTCCACAGTTGGAACGACTGGGTTTTGCTCCGGTTGATCACCGGAAGAAGCTTCTTCGGGTAACATGTTTGTTTGTCACACCACTTCGTTATGCCCCATAGTAGGCGCCTTGAACCGAGTTTGGTGATAAACGAGTAAAATAATTGACGAAACTCGTTGGTGGATTATTACGAAGGTATGAACAAATCGGATGCAAGTAAGAAGAGTTGATTTATAATCGGAAGAGAATACAAAGGGAAACTGCGGTGCTCAGAGAGCTAGCCGGAAGTGTACGGATTGATCGAAGAACAACAAGATGAGTAAAAACCCTAGTTTAGTTGCTGCCTAGTCAGTCTATTTTCGGATCCCTCTTAAGTTGTGCTTTCCTTCGCTTTTATAGATCGCTGTACGGACAACCCTAATGGGCCGTGTCCTTTGCTTCGTGGGCTTTTGAGCGAACCAGCTCTTCGTGCTTAGTACGGACGAGCTGTGCTGCTTGGCTCCGAGTCTTTCTATCAGCTTGTAGGTAGTGCCTTCTTTCAGCTATTCGGGCCGAATGATGGACTGTATTATTTGTTCGATGAGCCTTGAAAGAGAATGAAATCTATCTCCTACAAAATTTGTTGGTTTTACTACCCACAGATTTTACTACCTTGTTAGCTTTATGATAAGTTTTGCACAAAGACTAAACCTTCACAATACTACCACTGCTTTATAAAAGTTTGTAAACTAAGACGTCTAGAATATATACACAAAACTACCCACGGCTTTATGAAGTGCCTTCAGATAAAGACCGAATCTTTGGCTCGATGTATGGTCTCGGGACCATTGTGTTAGATTATATAAAATGTATACTAAAAGTTATATATGTGTTAAGACTTGGTTTACAACCCGGGTTGAAATTTTCTCTGTTGTTGTACTTGTGTCTATCCCTTGATTTCAGAGTCTTGACAATATTTTTGTTATTGGTTTGTATCAATGAGATTTTAAAAACATATTGCTTAGTTATTCTTAAAAACGTAAAATGAATCTTAAGACAAAAGAAAAGTAATTATCAGTCTTTTAGATGTACTTCTATCAAATATATTAACGAGATGTACTTCAAGGCATATCCCATGCATAATTACTAGTTTGGTCAAATACTCAAAACAATTATATAACCAAGATAAGAAGATATAATATAAGGTTGAAATAATGTAGCCTAATAATTAAGATTTAAAAGTTTCTACACTCAGATTTGAGGTTCGAAACCTGGAGAACGCAATTTTTTGCAGATTATATATAGGATGTAAACTTATCAGAGGTTCCAGAGTAATGCAGGCAGAGCTGTTCGTTGTGATCGTTTGCTGTGAAGTGGATATGTCTATCGAGAGTGTCGTACATGTAGAGCTGTGCGTCGATCCAAGTGTTATGGGGGAGCTTTATCGTGGAATCATCCATGGAAGTGTTCATGAAGATCGCTTATGTTGCAGATAATTAGTCATCATATGTAATCATACACTATTACAAGCTCTTATTCTAGAGCAATGAGATTGTCCACGTATGCATATTTAATCAGCCAATAGAGTGTCTTCCTGCGGCCACGTCAGCGACAACTTTGCAATCTATTTCTGTTGGGCTCATTTTATTTGGGCTTCAAACGTTATTTTCTACAAGGCCCCCAGACCAAACGTTCTTTATCGCCTCCTTTCTTCTCTCATCCTCCCCCGATTCACCTTCCTCTCTCTTTGCCTTCTCCCTTTACAAATCGGTTTCGAAACAATGCTTCATTGAGTTTGATTCTTTTTCGAAGAAAAAGAAGCAGGTTTAACCACTGATAAGTTTATCTTCAGTTCTTCAAATTCGTTGTTTGTTTCTTAATTTGATCAAAATTAAGAACTTCAGACATTGTTTCTTATAGATTTCTCGGAACTCTGCTGATTTCGAAACACAAACCTATGCATCTCATTAGTTCACTTCGACTCCTTCGCTTCTTCCTTCATTTAGTGTCACTTACTTTTTTTTGTTTATGATGGTTTCAGACAGTCTGACCGTGGGAGTGGATAGAACAGCGACAAGGGCTGAAAGATGGTGTAGACGAGCTTTGTGAGCCTGAGAATAGGAAAGATTTTGAGAGATTGGTTTATTAAGAAACATACAGAGAAAAGATTCATAGGTGAGATCTTCGACAGAGAAGAGAAAGTTCCTACTTATCTACTTCATTTTCCCTGCTAATCTGGTTTGATTAATGTGATTTTAAACATCAGGTGCTGCTTCATTGGGCAAGCCAACGCTGAGGAATGCATCGACGTTCTTAATGGAGTATACAGTTTAAATGCAGCTGTTTAAACACTTGAGTAAGCTTAATTACTTTGGCCTTATCATTTTTGTTTTATATGGCTTTTTATTGTGTGTTTGTAAGTAACATAATGAACTCTTCTCTCCAAAACTCTTATTTGTCGCTCGAAACCAAAAGTATCAACTTTACTAAACGGAGGCTATGATGCCGTTGCAGAAGCTCCGCCTTGGAATCATTGGCGTCAACAGAGGTACTAACGAAGGAGGTGGTGATGAAGTTTCGCAGAAACTGAAATTTACCTAAAATATGTCACAAAACAAACCAACTCTAAATTTACATAAAAACTCTACATTTATATTAGCCAATCTATAAAAATAGATACATGTTAAGGAAAAATAAACTTATATATCTTATTCAAAGCTTTTAAGAAAAATTAAAGACAAAAATTGGAATTGAAGATAAATAGAAAAAAAACTTCAATTTACTTTTTTATGTTTTATGGATATTTAAGATTCTTTTAAAAAATAGTAAATTAATAAAAACAATTAACATAATTGGAAAAATAAAATATAAATAATTTAAAGTATATAATCCGCGTGTAGCGTGGAAAATGCATCTAGTAGAGTTAATGATTATATGATGTAATTGTTACTCAGTGTTAAAAAAAAAGTTGAAATACTTTTCATTCTTTTGTTTTTTCTCTCTTTTGCTTAATATACATATTTTTTTAACACTATGATATCTTGCTTATTTCATAGTTTTAATCATCCTTCTTATGTTCATTTCAATCACTTTAGCTGCATTTAGAGTCCCTTTAGGTGCATAGCATATGCATGTATGGTATTCAGGTATGGAGAAGCTTAGGTTGGAGATTAGAGGGTTTAGTCAAAAGAAATGAAACTCACCAAGAAGTTTGAGGTGAACTCACGTGGCCATGTAACGCGGGCCAGCACCAGGCCGTGTTTTTCGTCCAGAGATCCTCAACCACACCACGCGGGCATGTCACGCGGGCTGGGAGCAGGCCGTGTTTTTCGTCCAGAGATCCTAGACCTCTCACGCGGCCTGATCACGCGGGCAGGAGCAGGCCGTGTTTTCTCACGAGCAACAATACGCGGCCTCCACACGCGGGCAGGACCAGTCCGCATTTTCTTGCCCGAGACGCCTCTTCCTCGACCTCCACACGCGGATGGCACACGGGGGCAAAGTCAGGCCGCGGATCTGAGCCCGAGAGATCAAGATGGGGAGCATCAGGCCGCGGACCATGGACGCGGGTAGGGCCGGCCAGGCCGCAGTTGACTCCGAGATTAAGTTTCCCATTTGTTTCTTGGGTCAAACTCGGGTTTGTCGGGCCGACCCGGTTTAAGTTTTAAGCTACTATAAATACAATCTAGACCTAATCTTTAGGATTATCTTTTTTTCTCTCTACGAACACATTGAAACCTTAAAGAAAGATTGAATCTTTAGCTTCTTTTCTTCTTATTTCTTTGTGATTGTTTGATTAAACTTGCTTCTCAACATGATTTCTCATAAATCAACCATGGATTTAAGGTTAATCATGAAGATTAGTGAGTAGACTCCTTTTGGATTCATGGGCTAGAGTGATTAAGGGTGATTAGAGAAGATCTAGGATGTTTAATGTTAGATTTACTTGTTTCCTTGCTTGTTGAGGGGTCTCAATGTCATTTTAGTCTTGATCATACTAAAATGGATCTCTAGGCATTTCCTGCCCACAAGGTGTATGATGAAATGTCTAAACCAACTCTTCAATGCTTTTAACTTGCTTTACCTAAAAGATTAGTTGCTAAAGAAGATAAGATTGCCATTAGTCTTGTTCTCCATGTTTGCTTTAGTAATATTCAACCTAAGAGATTAGATGCTTGAGTTGCTTTAGTAAAAGAACATTCATCTAGAGATGAAGTTTGTTTAGGATTGTGTCTAGGTATAAGGAAAGTGTATGATTGCTAGCTTGCCATCTTTAGATTGGATCTACATCACCCAAGATCAAATTTCTAGTCTCATGAGTCCTCTTGCTTCATTTTGAGAAAGAAAGATCATCCCTTTATTGCATTTTAGTAGTATTCTAGTTCAATATCATTTCACTTATTGGTTGCACTTATATTAATCATGGTCTTGCATTCTCTTTGCTTTATGAACACTTAGAACTGGTTCGATATCTCTTATACTACATCATTTGATTATGACCCTTGAAAAGTCCTATTATCACACAACTTAATGTACATGTTTTATTCACAGAAAGGGTGAAAAACAGACCCAAATTAGATGCGAGGAAAAATCAGTTATCTCGTAGTCGTCATTTTTCATGTCTTATTTTAGTTTACAACTTGCCAATTTAATAGATTTTTTTGCCAACTGAAGAAAATAAAACTTGAGATTGAGTATGAGAAATGAAGGTGAAAGTGAGAAGATGTAAAAATTGATCCCGCTTTATCCTCACATTGAAAAAAAACTAACAAAATGAATGAATCAAACACTTATCATGGAAGAGGAAAGAGTGGAAAAATGATGAATAAAATATGTTTAACATCAAGAAAGGATAACAAGAAAGTGTTTGATTTCGAGAAGAGAATGTATGAAGCTCTCTGAAGGTACAACATCACTCAATCATATTTCTTATAACTGAATATATACCATATACAAGATATTATATAATATCCATAAGCACAATAAGTTCAACACCATGCATTCTCTTTATTCCTCTTATGCGGATCCAAGCACACTAAAAGAAAACATAACGAACTCCGACAAAATGTCCGATGTCGTTAGTTCTCGGAAAGTTTACGACACGTCTGACAACTGTGCGAGATAATAGTGAGAAACTTTAAAAATCATTGGAAGTTAATTTGTAGATATTTTCTGGTAACTAAACATGATCCATTGCATAAATCAAATTCCTTTAATGTTTCTGTCTTTGGTTAACTAACTTGCATCACTTTCCTGCGTCGAGAACGTTCCACCCGCTGTGATGGTTCGATTCCTTAGAGAACACCGCTTAGAATGGGGCTGATTATGGTGTGGATGCTTATGTTGCTGCTTTCGTCGGAGCAAGTTCTTTTGCTGTTTCTTGCGCTAGAGCTGGTGAGTTCCCAAGTAATCAAGTCATTCTCCCTCTCGCTCAGACAGTTGAACATGAAGAGGTCTGAAAGGACAAACCGCTTCACTTCTTTCTTCCCTCTGAATACCTTTTTATAGTCCTGAAACCTTTATGTTTTTCTTGTTCAGTTTCTTGAGGTGGTTAAACTCGAAGGTCATGCTTACTCACCTGAAGACATGGGTTTAGCTAGAGATATGTACTTACTACAGGTTTTACTTCATAGCTTCTCTCTTGCTCGGTTCTCTTGTCTACATTTCTTTAACCCTTGATTCTTGTCCAGCTCTGTAGTGGTGTTGATGAAGATGTGGTTGGAGGCTGTGCACCGCTTGTCTTTGCTTCTATCAACGAATGATTTGCTGATGATGCACCTTTTCTTCCTTCTTGCTTCCGTGTGATACCTCTTGAACAAAAATCATCCCGGTAATATATCTAAATCTCATTTGAAGATCATTTTTGCAATAATCTAATCATTTCACTGTCATATAGAATGGTGCATCTGTGAACCGTACATTGGATTTAGCATCGGCTTTAGAAGGATCAACACGTCAAGTAGGTGAAGCTGACCTAAATGGTTGTAACTTTTGATCAGTACTAACCATAGCATTCCAGTTCATTTGATAACCAGACAAGAGACAATGTCGCTTCAATGGCACGTCAGTACATGATGAGAAACATAGTTGGATCGATTCAGAGGGTTTCTCTAGCTATTACTCCGCGTCCTGGTTCAAGTATCTGTCCCATATCTTCTCCCACTTCCCCTGAAGCTCAGTCTTTTCCGTTGGATCTCCCGGAGTTATGGGTACCAATTAGCTTTTTAGGTTATTACATATTCTAATCTAAGTGTTTATTTAGTCTGAAACTCTCTTTATAATGGATGTTGTATGTGTTGTGATCTGTGACACTCAACAATATGAATTGGAGGTAAACCGGAGTTGGTTTATTGTCTCATTTGGTACAAGAATAGAAGAAGGTGATAACCGGGTTGGTTATTGAAGTCGGCTTGTATTCAAGATGTACCGGTCTCGTCTATATATGTGGCTTGAGAAGGAAAGTCTGTGATGCAGTAGAAAAAGAAGAAAGACTTTACGGAATCAGAGAGAGAAGATAAGAAGTGTTCTTGAGCTTAGGTTTAAGTCTTTTGATTCATCTTTTGTATATTCTCTTGGAGTGATTAGTAAAGTTCTTTGCTTGTACCGTCAAGCACCCAGATGTAGATAGCCTCAAGGGAGGATCGAACTGGGAAAACAAATCTGTGTGTGTTGTTCATTCTTTTCTTTCAATCTTGGTTGCAAACGAGAGTGAGAGAGATAGTGAGGTTAAACATTCATTGAGTGATTGTGAGCTCAAGATTACAGATTGTTCTCGAGTGTGATTGATTTGTAACAAAGTGGTATCAGAGCCAGGTTCCTTCAATGAAGGAATCAATGGCGAAAGTGAAGATCGCGTGCTTTGACGGTAAGGGGGATTTCTCGATGTGGAAGAAACGTATGATGGCGCATCTCTCTATCCTTGGGCTTAAGGATGCATTGATCGAAGCGCCGGTAACGTCTGAATCAGATGTCGTGATGAAGAAAGGTGAAGATGAAGAAGACTTCAAGGAGCGAGTCAAGAAGCTTGAAGAAGAGAAGGCAGAGAAAGCTGAAAAGGCGATGAACATGATCATCCTGAATCTTGGAGATCATGTACTGAGGAAGCTTGAGGAGTATACAACAGCAGCTACAATTTGGTCTGCTCTTGAAAGGTTGTATAATTCCAAAACTTTACCTAATAGAATTCATCTTCAACACAAAGTTTATACATTTAAGATGATAGATACAAAATCTATTGATGAGAATATAGATGATTTCTTGAAACTAGTCTCTGGGTTAAGCAGTGTGAATGTTTCTGTTTCAGAAGAGGTACAAGCCATCCTGTTTCTGAGTTCGTTGCCTCCTCGGTATAATCAGCTCAAAGAAACATTGAAATATGGAAGAGACACGCTTACAATTGAAAATGTGACCAATGCGGCTAAGTCAAAGGAGATAGAGCTGAAGGAAGTAGGTGAATCAAGTACTTCACAGAGGTCAGGAGAAGCGTATGTCACTCGTGGACGACCAGAAAGAAGAGATAATTCACGAGGACGAGGGTCTAACAACAAGTCAAGATCCAGATCAAGGTCAAAAGTAACTTGCTGGTATTGCAAGAAGGAAGGTCACGTTAAAAAGGATTGCTTTGCAAGGAAAAGGAGAATGGAGAATGAAGACAATGGAGAGGCGGCAGTGATGATAGATAAACTGCAGGAGATAGATGCGTTAACTATCTCAGATCAAGATCCCAGAGACAACTGGATCATTGACTCTGGCTGTTCATACCATATGACCTCAAGAAGGGAGTGGTTCTCTGAGTTCTCTGAAGCAACTGGTGGTCAAGTGTTACTTGCGGATGATAGAGCAGTTTCTGTACAAGGAATAGGCACAATCAGAATTAATGCCCAAGGAGGAACTGTCAAGAGACTATCAAATGTCAGGTATGTCCCTAATCTCAAGAGAAATTTAATTTCTGTGAGTTCTCTTGATATGCAAGGGTTTAAGCAAGAAGGTGGAGGTGGAAAAACCGAGTTCTATAAGAATGGAAGGCTAGCTCTACAAGGAACTCTATGTGGGAGTCTCTATCTTTTGGATGGGGATACGATAAGTGCATGTGCAAACTCTGTTGTATCAAAAGATGATACAGCCTTATGGCATAGCCGGCTAGCTCACACCAGCATTAAGAATCTGAGAGTACTAGTGGAGAAAGGTATACTCGACAAGAAAAAGATAAGTGACTTAGAGTTCTGTGAAAGCTGCATCATGGGTAAGAACAAGCGTCTAAGCTTCAATGTCGGTAAACACAATAGTTCAGAGGTACTGAGGTATATCCATTCTGACCTTTGGGGTTCTCCTAATGTTCATCTGTCTATATCTAGGAAGCAATACTTTCTTTCTATAATAGATGATTATTCTAGGAAAGTATGGGTTTACTTCTTAGCAACTAAGGATGAATCATTTGATAAGTTTTGCGAATGGAAGAGCTTAGTTGAGAATCAAGTAGATAAGAAGGTCAGGTGTCTTAGAACTGATAATGGTCTTGAGTTTTGTAATATTGCTTTTGACGGTTTTTGTAAGAAAAATGGCATTGAAAGACACAGGACATGTGCGTATACCCCTCAACAAAACGGAGTAGCTGAGCGCATGAACCGGACAATCATGGAAAAGGTCAGGTGCTTACTGAATGAGTCAGGGCTAGAAGAGAGATTCTGGGCAGAAGCTGTTGCTACTGCAGTCTACATTATCAACCGTACACCTTCATCTGCAAATGATCTCAATATCCCTGAAGAGTTATGGCTTGGAAAAACACCAGGATATAGGCATCTGCGAAGATTTGGTTCTGTGGTGTATGTTCATGTTGACCAGGGGAAGCTAAAACCGCGAGCTCTTAAGGGTGTTTTCATCGGCTATCCAACAGGAGTCAAAGGCTATAAGGTTTGGCTTATACAAGAAAAGAAGTGCATCATTAGTAGGAATGCAGTATTCCGTGAAGATCTGTTATACAAGGATGTGTGTAAAACTGCTAGTGTGGGAGAAGCTTCTGATATGAGACAGGTCAAGAGTTCAGTGGAGGTTGGAGATAGTTCAGAAGCAGTGTCAGAGATTCAAGAAGCAGGTGGAGTAGATCAACAAACTTCAGAGGCTGAAATCGAGGAGACTGAAAGTTCAGAGGACTTAAGTAATTACCAACTAGCCAGAGACAGAGTCAGAAGGGTGATTGTTAAACCTGCAAGATTTACAGAAGATTCTGCAATAGCGTTTGCACTTTCAGTTGCCGAAGAAATAGAGATTGAAGAGCCGAAAGATTACAGTGAAGCTGTAAGGTGTAAAGACTGGAAGAAGTGGAATAGTGGGATGGATGAAGAGATGGGATCTCTAGATAAGAACAAGACCTGGAACTTGTGTGCGCTACCTAAAGGAGAGAAAGCTATTGGTTGTAGGTGGCTTTATAAACTTAAACCGGGAATCCCAGGTGTTGAAGAACCAAGATACAAGGCCAGACTTGTGGCCAAAGGTTACTCTCAACGTGAAGGGATTGACTATCAAGAGATATTTGCTCCGGTAGTCAAACACGTTTCAATCAGACTGATGTTGTCTATTGTTGTAGATAAAGACTTGGAGCTAGAGCAGCTTGATGTGAAGACAGCGTTTTTACATGGAAAAATAGATGAGGATATCTATATGGACCAGCCGGAAGGATATGTAGTGAAGGGTCAAGAAGACAAGGTGTGTAAACTGGTAAAGTCGTTATATGGTTTGAAGCAGGCGCCTCGGCAATGGAACAAATGTTTTGATCAATTCATGTTGAAGAATGGTTTTGAGAAAAGTGAATATGACTTGTGTGTGTACTTCAAGAAGATACATGGAGGTGAGTATGTTTATCTACTCCTGTATGTAGATGATATGCTGTTAGTTGCGAAGAAGATGGATGATGTTGTTGAAGTTAAAGAGATGTTGAAGACTCAGTTTGATATGAAGGATCTCGGCTCAGCAAAGAGAATCCTTGGCATGGATATAGAACGTGACAGAGCAGGTGGAGTTCTTAAACTATCTCAGTCCAAATACTTGAAGAAGGTTTTACAGATATTTAGAATGGATGAAGCTAAGGCTGTGACAACACCTATAGGAGCTCAGTTTAAACTGAAGTCATTGGAAGAAGGAGAACAAGGTCTTATAGGATCGGATGTTGAGGTTCCTTATTCAAATGCAGTTGGGAGCATCATGTATGCAATGATGTGTACGAGACCTGATCTTGCATTCGCTGTAGGTCTGGTCAGTAGGTTTATGAGTAATCCAGGGAGTGAGCATTGGCAAGCTGTGCAGTGGGTGTTACGATATATAGCTAATACTCAGGAAGTGGGATTGGTGTTTAAAAAGGGATCAGGAAAGTTCGTTGTGAAAGGTTATTCAGATTCGGATTTTGGAGGTGATCTAGATCGAAGAAGATCAACTACAGGTTTTGTTTTTACAGTTGGTGGTAACACTGTTAGTTGGAAATCAGGTTTGCAGCAAGTGGTGGCTTTGTCAACTACAGAGGCAGAATATATATCTCTGGTAGAAGCAATCAAGGAAGGTCTGTGGTTGAGAGGGTTGACAGAAGAATTAGGCTATAATCAGTCTGAAGTTCTTGTTGGATGTGATTCGCAGAGTGCGATATGTTTAGCGAAGAATAATGCTTTCCATGATAGAACTAAGCATGTTGCAGTGTCTAAACATGTGGCGTTGAAGATGAGTTTCGTCAGAGAGATGATAGATTCTGGAGAGGTGAATGTCCAGAAGGTTCACACTTCAAAGAATCCAGCTGATATGCTAACAAAGGTGATTCCTAGTTCCAAGTTTGAGCAAGCGTTAGCTGAACTTGGAGTGGCTCGGTGCTAAGGCACTTGGTCATGCTTGACGGTATAAGATATTGGACTTACATATTGTTGGTGTCAAGGTGGAGATTGTTGTGATCTGTGACACTCAACAATATGAATTGGAGGTAAACTTGTAGGCCTCTAACTAGAGTAAATGGCTGTTTTGTGAAGTTTAAGATGAAGGGACAGTTGCTGGTAGCTTTGGGTCGGGATGCTGATAACGCGATTTATCCAATCACATGGGCTGTGGTAGCAGTTGAAAACAAGGTTAACTGGTTGTGGTTTTTGAGGAAGATCAAGGTTGATCTAGGATTAAATGAAGGAGACGGCTACATCAGGGTTTCTGATCGTCAAAAAGGGTTGATTGCGGCTGTGAATATAGCACTACCGCTTATTGAGCATAGGATGTGTGTGAGACACATCTATGGTAACTTCAGAACCAAGTATGGGAAGAAACCTGATATGAGGTCAAAGATTTGGAACCTTGCGTGGAGCTACAATCTTAGAGATTACAAAGCAAACCTCTTGGGTATATTTAGCTATGATCGAGACATTTATGATGATGTGGTGAAGGCAAAGCCAGAGAAGTGGTGTAGGGCATTCTACAAGGTCGGACCTTGTTGCGAGGACGTGGAGAACAACTCAACTGAATCGTTCAACAACTCAATAGGAAAAGCTCGAGACAAACCTTTTGTACCAATGTTGGAGAAAATTTCTTGCTTGGCAATGGTTCGTATAGCAAAAAGGGATGTGATTGCCACCAGCCATGAAGGTTTTTGCACCCCGTATGTGATAGACATGCTCAAGAGTCTGTGGGAGAAGGCTTCAGAATGCACAGTGAAACCATCTACGAACAAGACATATGATTCAAATCTTAATGGTTTCTCATATAGGGTGAGCTTGACAAATAGGACTTGCACTTGTAGGAGATGAGAGATTACGGGGATTCCTTGTGAGCATGCATATGGAGTTATGATGATGAGAGGGTTAGAAGTTTAAGACTATGTGGCTCACTGGTTCATGACAAGTACATGGAGGCAAACATATGCTGAAGGGACTGTTCCATTGCGGGGAGCAAAGTATTGGCCCGAAGGACCAGAACCGCCAATACTTGAACCACCTGAGGAACCAGATCAACCAGGCTGTAAGAAAGAGACTAAAGCAGATAAAAAGAGGAAGAGGGGTGTAAATGAATCACCAAGGAAAAAGAAAGAGAAGTTCTTGAAGCGAATCATGCATGGTGTAAATGAGTCACCAGTGAAAAAGAGAGAGAAGTTCTTGAAGCGAATCATGCACTGCTAAGTATGTGGTGTTGCCAATCACAACTCCAGATTCCATAAAAGAATCCAAAAAGGGTGAGTTTGTTTGTGTCTGATTTCTCTTGTTTATGGTGTGTGATATTTTGTCTTCATTGTGTTGTTACAGCTTCACTTAAGTGATGATTCTTCTCAGCCAGAATCTTCCCAAAGTGTTTTCACTCAAGCAACTCAACCTGAGAAGTGAAGAAGTAAAAAGTGAAGAAGTAATGAGTGAAGAAGTGTAGAAGTGGATTCTTTTTCCTTGTTTTAGGATCAAGTTTGTCGGGTTAAAATATCCTTTTGTGGTTCTAGGACCATGTTTGTCGGGTTAAAGAATACATCCTTGTTTTTTTCTCGGATTTTGGTCTGCTGTAATCGTTTTAAACTCTCTTTTGGTGTGTTCATACGGTCTTTTGGTGTGTTCAAACGCATTCATTGTAAAGTTTGAACTCAATGTATGATATTTTAATGGTTTTTAAGACCTTGTTTCTAGAGATTAATATGGCATAAAACAAACTAAAACATCTAAGATAACATACTTTGTCTTCCCAACATCTTAAACAAAACATACTTAACAATGCAAATTCTTAGCATAACACAGAGATTACCAAACTGAAGCTCATTCGACTCCAAATTTGTAGATTATGCACATATCTATACTTTTGGGTGGGGAAATCCATCATCCCACCCTACCACAAATGAATTATATATGTCATGTGGGTCAGAGCCACATATGAAGAAAGTTGTTGTTGAGTATTTACTGGATTCAGAGATACACATTTGAAGTGTAAACAGAGCAAAGATCATGACAAATTGAATTACAGACACTACGAGCTTGATCTACAAGAGAATAATTGATAGTTTCAACTGGAAGAGTACTATAAAGACTATCTTTGTGTATCTCTATGTCATGGTTTATATCTTCTTCGACATGGTGATTTCCTTGATACTGCTTGGAGTCTTAATCACTGTCTCTTCAAGCTCTTTTGGAGTCCAAGACTGCCAGTGCACATGGACACAAATCTCTCAGTAGTGGTCTCTACATACCATATAGACTTTGCGGACAAGCTTGATACCTATCCTTCCTCACAGTTAGCTAACGATATGAGGCTCAGCTATGACAAGGTAAGGAACATAGGGGAACTGGTCAGACTATTCTTGCTCAGGTAGCAAGTATGATTGACAATATCTTACCGATTCTAAGCTGGTGTGACCGACGTGCCACTGCACTCTTCCTGCTGATCTGCTACATAACATGTGTAGTTTACATTCTCCTTAGGCTTGCATCTTGGTACATTTACTCCCGGTACAACTACCATGTGAAACCTAGACATGTGATTACAGCTATAGTTTCTAATACACTTTAGATTACAACTTTGTATGGTATTTTGAATTAAAATATTTTTAGATTACACAAACTTGATGTAAAATAAAAGAAGAGAAGTTGATAATCTTGACCTATTACGGGGGTCATTCTCTAAGTTGTTAATAATTCATCCACTTAAGTACTTAGAATCGTTGTTTTGTTTGTATGGTAAATATATCGTAGAGAAAAACAACCAAGAAACATAAATAATACTATACACAAGAGTCGATATGGCAACAAAGTTCAAGATTTGAAGTTTGAGGGCAAGATAAAAGGAATTAGCAGTGAATAAATAGATAAAAGGAATATATAGATTTAAAGATTGAGGGTTAGATAAAAGGAATACGATTAGTTTTTTTACTTATGCTCTCGAAAACTTTGTCTATATAGTCTTAATTAAGTCTTGTCGGTCGAATTTGTATAAACATTTCGTGTCTTGCATATGTTTAGATTCATTTATTCATGTGGAAGATTGCTGAAACTAATTTTTACAAGCTTATTGAGTTGAGGAAAATAAAATATGTATGTGTGAATAGAATTTTACAAGCCTAGGCTAGGTAAAATATAATCATGTGAACTAAATGTTGGACTGTATATTAAGAATGACCATATTTTTCAAGCCCATATACCGAGTAAAATGATGAAATCTTCTTTGGACATTGAGAAAGTCTTTTACTGAATTGATGAATAAACTAAGTCTATCTGGTGACCAGTTTATCTTAGTGATTAAGCTACATCAAGTTAGTGACAAATGACTAAATTAAAGTACACTTAGTAACAAATTTCTCCAAGTTACTTTATGACTAAATTTTGTGAATCTTTCCTATAAATAAATATCTTACCTATACATTATAACTCATTCACTCATACATAACAATATTAAAATATAAATTTCCACATAAAATTTCCAACAATACCTCATGTCTTTTTAAAGTAAGTCTCGGGAGTAAAACGTGGATGTTTAGTTTGTCGATTTTGTTTTGGGTGATGCAAAACTCTCTCCTGTGGTTTTATCTTGGACCTGTCTCATACAGAACCTGTCTCATCACTGGTGATTTATTGAGTTAAGGAAAGTGATGTTATCACGACTCCACATATTCGTCTATTTTCTTATGGATCTGATCTTCAAACCTCTTATAGCTTTATATTATAGTTTTCATCAAATTTTGTTTTGTAATTTTCAATCTGGATTCTCGCGTCCTAACATAAACTGATGCAATATTTGTTGTAAATTTGAGAATATTTATTCACTTGTAAATTTCCTAAAGTCAAAATATAAGTTCTCTAGATATTTTGTTTTCTAAAGCTGAAATTTTTAAAGAGATTTAAAAGCATTTATAAAACATGATTGGAAGAGAATTTCGATTTATAAACAAATTTGGCAGTAGAAATTTTCTAAAATTCTTGTCAATTATCATCAGTGTCTCAAGCGGTTGCAACCCCATATATACATATGCATATTAATTTCCAAACTCTAAATTGCTGTGATTACTTTCTCTCTAGGATTACACTACAATGGGTTTGTCTACAGAGACACAGGGGCTTCTTATGCATTTGTTGATGGAGCAGATTCTCACAAAAGTGCCTTCAAAATCCCTAATGAGATCCAAGTGTGTTTCAAAGCTCTTGTTATCACTCATCTGCTCACATTATTTCCGCAACCGTTTCCTTACCGTCTCTTCCCTTTGTCTTTACATGTGTTTATGGGATCAAAACCCCATTACTAACTATGAAATACAATACACACTGGTTCCTCTAGACACTAGGCCTGCAACGTCTACCTTTGTAGTTACCGCTCCGCCCTACTTAGAGTTGGGAGGTTACATATTGCAAAATCTTGGTGGCTTCATGATCTACGCCAATATAAATAGGAGAGAGATCATTATTTATAACCTCATCACCATACAATTGGTCGGGTTCCTCTTAAGAAGTTCCGACCACATTGTCGTACCTCCAGAAGGAAAGAAAGTTGTCACCTATTTCAGATTCGACCTACTTAGTCACAAGTACAAAGTGGTCTTCTTGATTAGCATATTCTTATAAGAAACTAAGCAAGTCATAAGTTCATATACTTATGTCTTTAGCCAAAAACATAAAGTAGGTTACTGGAACAAGGCTGCTCTAACTCCAGCGGATTTTTGTCCTCACATGCCTTCCAAGGAGGAATCTCTATCGATGCAGTTATATATTACTTGGCTTTGGTGAATAGAGATTGATTTGTGGTTTTTAGTCTCAACATTAGATCCGAGGAGTTCAACCTGATCCAAGTACCCAAGCTGCATGAAGATGCCCCAGATCTAACTATTTTGGAGTATGGTGGAAAATCAACTCTATGTGACCCAACTGATATACCATGATTTTGACCCGCTTTTAGCCATGGTATTGATATGTTTTTATAAGTTTTATATATGTTTTGGAGTCTATTAGGTATGTTTTCAGGTTCATGAGCATTTTGGAGTAAAGTGATGATTTAGGTGCCCTTATGGAGCTTAAAGGAGAGTTTACCGAGATGACTATGAAGATCAGACAATAAGGATACATATCGATCGATACACACCCTGTGTAATCGATCGATGATGCTTCCATATAAGATGAAGTCGAAATACTCCATCGATCGATGTACACCATGTACCATCGATCGATATGAAGCGTGGAGAACAAGTCTGACTTGGCCGACTTGAAGCCCAAGTTTTCCCAATATTACAAGATTGCCCCTAACGAGTTTTAACCTAATGGAACTCATATTTATAGTTTATGCCTATGTGTTTTGGAAAAGTTTGCTTTACATGCTTTTCTATGTTTTGTGTTCTTTTGTGCTTTTGATACTATTTTATACTTAGCAATAAAGTATTCTTTTCATCTTTAATTCTGAAAGGTTATAGAATTCTAGATTTAGAAGAAACACAAAGAGATTTGTTGTTCCAAGAACCAAAATTTCAATCTTCTAATCTTATGAATTTCTATTATTACCTTGCTGTTATGAATCTCTTAGCTATGTCTGAGTAGATTCCTTTGTTAGATTTAGAGTTCAAATAGTTATGAGGGATTATCCCCAACTATGGAATGTTGAGTTTGTGATATTCATTATCCAAATGAACCCTAATGCTTACTCTAGAGTAGCTACCTAGAGTATGATCATGGATGTGATTTTACTTGTTAATCATTATCCTGAAATCATTTGGCATAAGCTTAGATCCTCTAAGGATGTGCGAGAGCCGGTCTATGATCTTGGTGAACACAGTTTTGATTCGATCTTATGATATATCGATCGATACTCCTATAGAGTCATCGATCGACGACAACCCATATCGTCCGATATCGCTGTCAAAACATCGGTTGATATTGCCGGCAATAAGATCAATGGACAAGTCTATTTAGCGACTGCTATTAGATCTGTCTAAGAATCGAAGTTCTTATATATCTTGCAAGCAACTTACTAAAACATTTGTAGCATTATAATCCTGATTATCTGAATAGCAACCTTAAATCTAACTACTTTCTTTTATTGTTTTAAAATCAAAACCTATTCTCTTGAGAAACTTACTATTGCTCACAACTGCAATTTACTATTTTTACTGAATCAACCTAGCATAATCACTTAGGATTACATCTTTTGTGTTCCCTAGTTCCCTTTGGATTCAATCCCTAAGTACTACAACTGAACTTCTTATTTGAGAGAGTAATTCACTCCTTAGGGTTAAACATTTGAGTGATATCACCAACCAATCTTAGAGACAAGGGTGGCTTGGTTTTATGGACTGTGGAAGATTCCAAGAGCAAGAAATGGTCATGCAAGAGTTTGGTTTTGAAGCCTTCTCAGCTGCCTTTAGTCGACAGCATTACATTTAGGGTAACAGGTACAACTCAAAACGGTAAGATTATTCTCATACCAGCTTATTTATTTTCTCTTTTTTACTCTCTCTTATGTTCCTCAAAGAAATGATATGAGAAAGATTGAAATCAAAGGTATACCAAAACCAGTGGTTTACTAGCACGAATAAAATGACCTACATTTTGACGTGATGTTTATGGACCACAGTGGAGCATCATCTATAGCAATTTTCTGTCGTCCTCTTTCGACTGGAGAGAAAGAGACTGCGATATGGAAAAATCAATCATATCCCCAAGCATTAAGCATAAATATGAAAAAGATCCAAAACAAACGTTAGACATTTTAGAAATTAAAGTTGATTTAATCCTTATACAAATTTATGCATTTTGTATATTTATTCTAAAAGAGTAGTAATAGTAGTAATAATATGCATTTTGTATATTTACTCTAAATGAGTAGTAATAATTTTTCATAAACACTTTTGTTGCTTTTTTTCTTGTTATCAAGAGATAGTAAACTCATTAGTTACCAGCCTTTAACAAATCGGAGATTGCCTCTGAAATAGATTTGGGGAAGATTAAAGCGAACTGGGAATTTGATTTTCGTGTGAGGAAGATGAAACCGATTTGAGAATTTCTTAAAAAAAAAGATTTTTAAAACGTCGTCTTAGTGGGTATAACGATTGTTACTCTAGTTGAACAGTTGAATTTTCAGATTTCTTAAATTTCTGTGTCAAAAATAAATATTAGAGTTAAAACATCCAATATTTAAAAGTTGAATAATATTTTGGCTTAAACACAAATTGGAATTTTTTGGGCTTTAATTTGAAATTTGAGGGTTTTAATGGCTGTTTCTCTTAGAATATGTGAATAATATCACAATATTTATGTTAATCCATGCTATTTACGAAGTATAAAAAATATGGTGAAAAATGCATAATCATGTTTAACTGATTTTAAGCTTAGTTAATGGAGTCAATCCGCAATATAAAAAATTAACTTCGTTTCATACAAATCCAACCAAAACCTACTTATTAAACCTGACCAGACATAACTTTTCCTTCCCCAAATCGGTTAGTTAGGGTTCTAAGCTAATTTTAGGAATTTTGACAGAGAGTGAGAGAGAGAAATGGCACATTCGAGGTTCAGCCGTGGATGAACACTCTGGAACAGCCATGTTTACTCAGTTTCCTAACCTTAACGGAAGATAAACCAAACTAACCAATACAAAAAGCATGTATCAACACAAATTACTTGTCATAAACAGTAACTGAAAAAGAAAAAAAATCATTTCCAAAAGCCATATGTTTGTTCTTTTTTATGTTTTTGTGGTGAGCCTATGTGATATTTATATTTTTGGTGCGTATTATATTCGAAACAAAAAATCTTAGATTCTTTTCTCTCTTTATTGATCATTTTAGAAGTTTGAAGGGAACTTGAAGAGCAAGAAGCTACAAAGGTATTAGCCCAAAAAAGGCAACAAAGGTCTGTGAACAATCCCAATAGGTATCTTGCAATGATCGAGCTCAACATCTTCTCCATCTCCTCTTCTTCGAAGATATAATCTATTTGAGTATTAATCCCATTGTATTATCTCCATAGTTTGTGCATGGGTCCCATTTCTAACTGTGACCTTAACCAAAGTCAGGTTTGACTAAAATCCCAAAATGAGAATTATTCCTTGCCATCATGTAATCTTCAGCTTTGAGTCTAAGTTTCAAACAGTAATCACCAGCACCATCTCCAAGATATATATCATCTTCATCTCCAAGATAGAAATGGAATTAGCAACCCTCCACCCAATTCTATTTTTCTCTCTCTCTCTCTCTCTCTGTTCGAAATCCCCAATTTTTTCAGCTTAGAACCCTAACTAACGATTCGGGGAAGCAAGATTTGTGTCTGGTAGGGTTTAACAAATTGGATTGGGTCGAGCTTGCGTAAAATATGATTATTTTTAATATATTATAGATTGACCCCATTAAGAAAGCTTAAAATCAATTAAGCATGATTATGAAGTTTCCACCATATTTTTTTAAACTTTGTACATGTGACATGGATTAACATAAACATTGTATTGTTATTCACATATTCTAATACTTGGGATGTTTTCCACCATATTTAATAATACTTGGCGTAGCTGGCAAAATTTCTTCCATTAATCAACAACATGAACCAGATCATGCTAATAATGGTGTTATGTTTTTTTTTTTTTTGCTATTTTAAAAAATGTCTAAGTTCATTCACTAACTTTGAGTTTTAACTACACGATTATGAAATAATAAAATCTTTTTTTAAATACAGCACATCAAGCTGTCCACCATAAAGAACATCGCAACACTGGCTACAAATTTTCAACTCGGAAAACACCAGAATAACTCGGTCGATAACCATATTTCGATCATTCCAGATGCTGTGTTTTAGAGCTATTGACAGAGAAATTCGTAACACTATGACAGAGAGGAGAAAAAATCCTCGATTTGCTTCGTTAATGTCTCTCTGGCTTAGATAAATTGAACCTTGTAAGTTTTTGTTTGTAATCTCTATGTTTTTCCCAGTTTTTTCCTTTCTTTTTACCGGGGAGTCACATCCTTAAGGTTGTATCTTTTTATAGAACCTTCAATTATTAATATGATATCTGCCACTGTTTTTTTTAATTAACTCGGGGTATCCCGAACTTATGGAAAGCTCTAGACTAATTTCTAAGGAGAGATGCAATTCACGAATAGACTTTCTCTCTCTGGGTATGTAAATGAGCCCGAAAGCATGGACCCATATCTGTGTAGGTGTCCAAGAGCAGTGTGACTTAGTTTCGTCCATCAGATAGATGAAACATGAAACTTGTTAGCGTCCCAACTCCTTCCCCTTACCACCCGACCATACTATCCCAGACAACAGTTACTGGTTTTGCTAAATTTGCAGTACTGGTTAGCCTCTCCAAGATAAATTCTTGCCAAACTACGAGCACTCCTTCCTAGCAGTTTTTAAGATCTCTAATGGTATTATCAAAACAACAAGGTTTGAAATAATTAGACTATTAAACCAAGATTGTTTTAATGTGAAATTTTTTTTGTCTGTTCGAATTTGTCTACAACCTTTGATTCAATCGTTTATATAATAGTTCTACAAATCCTAGGTTCTTCATCGATCACGATACTTCTCTATAGTGCTTCTCCCTTGGTGAGTAAACTGTTTTGAATGTGTATTGCACATAGCGATCACCTTGTCTGGCCATAGTGTTTGACATGAGTCTCTTGACCAGCATCCATTTGCCTCTCTATTTAAAACCAAGTATGGTATGTGAGTGTATTTTTCTCTAGTTGTACGTATATTGCTACACTTATTTTTTTCAAATAAAAAGTCTTCCAATTTCATTCCCATGATAACCAAGTAATTTCATACGCATGTCCTCTTGCATTGTGTGGAGAAGCTTTCATATGCTTACAATATATGGATCAAACTTGCTTGCTTCTAACAATATTCAAAAACCTATACGGACCTGAATATAAAAAAACAGCTGTTTTGAATCCCAATTTGATCATTTCTAATCCAAAAACTAATCAATGCATGAAGAATCGAATAATAAGGAAGATGTGTTACTAATATTTTTTGGTCGACTTCAGTTTTATTTAAAACCCAAATGGATATGATAAAAGTGAAGTTTAGAAACCCATTCCCACCATTGCAATTCAAATATAATTCTAAGCCCAACAGGCCCAAACCCAATATATCACTACAAGAAAACTCGTCCATTACTAGGGCAGGTTTTCCTCGTTAGTTCCTAGTAAATGGCATTTTACTAGGAACTTACGAGGAAACGCGTTTCGTCGAAACACGTTCATCGTAAAGCCTTTTTCCTCGTAAAGTCGTAGTAACCACTTTCCTCGTAATTTCCTAGTAACCATTTTCCTCATAATTTCCTAGTAACCACTTTCCTCATAATTTCCTAGTAACCACTTTCCTCGTAATTTCCTAGTAATGCTTTACTAGGAATTTACTTCGAAATGTTTTTCCACTTTCCTCGTAATTTCCTAGTAATGCTTTACTAGGAATTTACTTTGAAATATTTTTCCCTATTAAAAAAAATAATTAAAATAAATATAAATAATATATTTAAAAAATTAAAGAATCCAAATTATAAATAAAAAGAAATAACAAAATATTTTATAAATAACTAACTATTTAAGTTTTAAATTCATATACAATTAAAGAGAAAAAAAAACTAAACTACGGATGTTGCTCGTTTAAATTGACGAACGAAGTTGTCATCCCGGCTCGATAACTGGTATCATTAATATACTAGTACCATTTAAAAAAACAGTTAAAAAAATTAAATTAACCTAATCTAAATTCCCTAAACTAACCATCTAATCTAAATTCCCTAGTCTAACCGCCTAATTTAAATTCCCTAAACTAACCACCTAATCTAAATTCCCTAATCTAAT